>JABUQX010039691.1:0-26779 GCA_015478945.1 Trachelipus rathkii
TAATTTATATATTATATTGAGTTGTTATTATAAATGTTGATTTACTTTTCTCTGGCCATACTCTTGAATTTCAGTGATAGAGTGCCGTGATTTATATGGTCCGAAGATATAGGATTGATGTGTTCTGAAAAGTGTTGTCTCTGAGATAGCTCATCAGCCACACATTACAGCTGTATGTAATTAAGGATGGGATCGTATAGTATAGTGATATGAGATATTGTATGACAATAAAGTGAACTAGAAATAGTATACATCTTAGTATAGATTATTTTTTGAATTTAAGTACGAGAAATATTATAGGTTGCTTGATCAAAGTGCACACTTCCAATAACTACTCTTAACAATTGGCTAGGCAGCATTTCAAAATAGAAAGAGGAATGCAAAGTAGAGTCAGTGATATAAGAGTAGATAGGTAATGAAGTCGGGAAAGGAGTAGCTGTCAACTCCATAGTATTCGATATTTGTGAAGAGTTTCACGTGTTTGTGGAATTGGTTGTAATCTACGCCAAAACTATTGCCACAACAATAGATTACTTTCAGCAGAATGTAGATTTTGATGCAGATACATGTGCTGAGCAAGGTTGTGATTGTTGTTGAACTATGGCAGGGAAAGAAAGTGAAGCTCAAAATATTTTTCGAGAGAAGTCAGAAACTGAACTTGGTGTCAACTATTTCAAATGTGATAGTTGTTAGCAAATACTTATGTTGCGAAAATGTGTGTGATTGGTCTCCCCGGTGTTTCTTAAATTATGTTAGTTTTAGTTTTCTCTCTCTTTCTATCTTTATAAGTTGTTTTCTCTCAAATTTTAATTTAAATGTCTTCGGTACTATTTTAGTGTTTTTTTCCAAGAGTTTTAGTGTATGCTATCTTTAATAATTGAAGAGGATTTCAGCTGAAATCTTTACCGTTCTGAATTTTAAGCTGTTTTAGTTTGATTTTTAATATTTTTTAGCCATTATTAGTTATATCATAGAGTTTTAGTTTTATTTTATAATTAATATTGGATAATATAAAGTTTATTTTTAAGTTTTAAAGGAATACCTTAAAGTTTGTTTGATAGCTGGTTAGTGTACGATGTGTAAGCTTATTTATTTATTGTTATTTACTGTTGTTTGCTTATTTATATACATATTATTAGTTATCAAAGATTATCTTGCGCTAATTAGATTTAGTTATTGTATGTTTTAAACAATCACTGTGTATGAAAGCTTGTGGGTGTGTGTTTCTGTGAGTGGCTCTTCGAATGACTGGATTGAGTAGATGTAGGGATGGGCGTCGGCGATGGTTCTCTATTGACTTTGCCAACGTAAGTGGCCTGAGTGTTAATCTTGAATCTGTGGAGTATCAACCCTCTCTAGCTCTCATCCAAGCAACTGCTTTTACTACTGTCCTGGGATTGTTTCTCCAATAGCTTTAATATCTCCAACTATAACTTGTCTTCAATTTTCGACTGAATGATGGAGTCTGTACCTATACAAACATTAGCACTCCTGTAACACGTCTCGAAAACCTTGAATCTCCTAATTTCGATTTTATATGGCTTAAAATCTTTCTCCCTCCTACTACAATTATCTTGTGTTTTTGCTACTGCTCCCCTAATTGAATAGATTTTCGGTTTTATTTAATATCTTACTACTTCTCATGAGACTGTTGCTTCTTCCCATCCAAATACCAAGGTCCTCTATTAGAAGATTTCAACGTACACCACACTGAGTGGTTGGGATGCTCTCATGCTGATGCTGGTGGGGAAGAGGCCAAAACATTCAGTTTTCTCAATGATCTGGAACAGTTAATGAAGGAACATACACATATCCAAGATCGCACTAGCCAATTTTTGAACGCGCATGAGTTATGTTCCATCACTACTCCCTCTCGATAAAAATACATCATTTTCCTTATTATTAGTTACTCTGACCACAATCTCGTAGCTCTTAATTATAATACTTTCCCTCCAGCAACTTCACCATACCCTAAACATACTTTCTGGCACTTTAATTGGATTAATTGGGGGCGTTACGCCGTTTCTATGCTAACTACCCTCGGAATGAATTCTTTTTTGACTTGGAGGACGCTTCTGTGTCTGCTGAAAGGTAGGGGCCGTAATCACCGATGGGATGAGCAGGTTCATTTCATCTTCAAGTAAATTTTTTTCTCAAATATCCATGTGTCGATGGAGCCTGTTCTTGTGCCATTCAGGAGAGATACATTGCATATCGGGCATGGAAATCTGCCTTTCCTTCACTTATTCACTCTGATAATTTTTTTGCTACGGAATTGTTGCAGGGATATTATTTGAGGGACCAAGCATGCTTACAGTAAAATTTATTCCCTATAAACCTTGATTCTCTTACTTATAAAAAAGTTTCCTTTTGTCAAACACATCTCTAGCGACTTTTGTAAATCTGTCTTTCCTTATCTCATTCGCTCTGATGGATATTTGTAGCTACTCTCCTTCTGAAAAGGCCAATTTCTTAGACCTCCTTTTTCTCCTAATTCCACCCTGGACTATTTTGATATCCCTTTCGTACTCCTTCTTTTCTCAGATGTCCCACGTCTGCTATTTGTGGATACCCATGATCGAGTGCGTATCCTGAGATGTACGAACGTCAGGAAAGCTAGTGGCCCGGAAAACATTAATCCACGTGCTCTGAGGGAGTATGTTTTTGAGCTAGCTCCTCTCCTTGTTCAACTCTACTCTCTATGCCTTAATACTAAATTTTTCTCAATGCTGGAAGCGAGCATATGTCCAGTCGAACCCGAAAATGGGTAGCCGCTCTGATCCTCATAACTATGCCCTTAGTTTTCATTTGTATTCTATCTTAAATCACTGAAACTCTCCTTAGCACTCATTTCCTCTATCATATGGGGCCTCATTCCCTTCTTTGCAGATCATTCAGTATGGCTTTCGTCGTTCTGAGAAAACTTGCGAAATGCCGTTTCCTATCTAAGCTGATTTGATGTCTTTGCCGTTAGGCTGACTCATGGGTAGTCTTCGTGTGGGGCGCTTGCACAATATCAAAAGGCTTATGAACCGGTTTGTCACGCTTACTCCGGCTCTCATAATGCATCCGCCATCCTTTGGATTTCTTCCTTCCTTTTTTGTCTTACTTACATAATTCTGAAGATTTGATCATCAGAACAGTTGATGGAGCGACTTCTTCCTACTTTCCTGTTAATAGTGGTATTTCTCAACTGCTTAGTTCTATCACCAACTTTATTCTTACTTTTCATCAACGATCTCGTCAGTGGTACTTCTAACTCTATTCATTCTTACGCCGATAACTCAACTCTCCATTCTTCCACTCATTTCAAATCTGCTCCCTCTCTTGCATCTAGAGCTTCCTCTTACTTTTCACTTTCGATTTTATATTTTTACGGATCTGCAGGGAATTTTCCGTCGCGGGTCACTCCG
This sequence comes from Trachelipus rathkii, assembly GCA_015478945.1. Lineage (NCBI taxonomy): Eukaryota > Metazoa > Arthropoda > Malacostraca > Isopoda > Trachelipodidae > Trachelipus > Trachelipus rathkii. The sequence continues at coordinate 3,414 of JABUQX010039691.1, forward strand.
CACACTCTGTGAAATTCCAAGCTTTTTAAAACTCAACTTCTCTCATCTCCTCTCTTTAAAACACCTCCCAACTTTCCTTCTTTTTCGACGACTCTAACTCTCACATGTGAAAAACATAAACATTCTGGGTCTGAACATAAACAGCAAGCTGTCTTGGAAGAAATATCACAACGGTTGCTAAGGTGGTTTCAAAAAAGATGCGAGTTCTGTACCCACTGCTGGATTTTTTTCCTCTACACAACTGACAATCCAGTTATATTCAAGGGGCCTTATCTCGCCCTGTTTGGAGTACCATTCTCACATTTGGGGAAGGTGTTCCGACTCTACCCTTTCAAATTCCCTTGATCCTTTATCTCTGCAACATGACGTTGGCGCATTATCTCTTTTCTATAGATACGACAGCGGCAGATGCTCGTGAGGGAAGTGCCTTCTCCGCATTCCTCTCACCACTTGCGCAACCCCCTCTTGTTAAAAAGGGTGCGTAATCCCGCATGTATTTGTTGAATTGGAAATCCCAGATTCACGTCGTTGTGATCTCCTCTTGTTAGCCTCATTCTCTTCTTGGAACTCCTTGCTAGATCTTGCTTTTAGCCAACTGTAATTCAAATCTTCTCTCTTTAAAAGCCCACTTTTTTCCGCTCACCCTGAGAGATTTGAGTTAGACTTGGCTTGGGTCAGGGTTTCCTGTATTTTATTTTCTGCCCTCTCCTTGAAAAGGGATCGGCTCGTGAATGGTGGTAATCTTTGGGAAAAAATATGTACACACTTACATTCTAAAGTATATCATTAAATTACTTTTGAGTTAAGCAATTTTATTTGTTTTCAGATCTTTTGGATGCAAAGTTTTCTAAAGATTTTTTTTTATCCGGTTTTTTTTATAGATTTTCAATATAGTTTCTCTGCATGTGTCGGCTAATGCGAACGAGAAGTTGCCATTTCAACACATTACACGTTTACTGAAGCAAGTTCTCAGTTCATTAGTCCTCGTCACAGTTGGTTCTTAATAATAAAACTACTATTCCCGATATTCAACATCACAAAATCTGTGGCAATGGGCTCCACCTCAAAAACCCCAACATGTAACACTCGACTAAACCCTATAAAATTCAGACACCTTTTAGCCTTTACACTCAACAATTGGCAATTGAATAGGATACCGATCCCCACGGTACAACTGACCCTATAGTACATGTCTAGTGCACTTTAAAATGATGCCGAACCTTGTTCTAACATTCGATCTGCAATTTTTGTTGTAATGTACAACGTTTATCAAATCATAATAGTTCCCCATCTGAGCCTATCCTATTCATGGGTTCCGCTACCTGTCTGAGAAATATTTTCTAATAAATTTTTTTTTGGATATTGTCTACTTATTTGAATACATTAAACCGAATACTAGCAAACGCGTGAAAGGTCATGACATGATAGCTGCGCTGACACTGATAAGCCAGAATTTATAATATTTGGCGTAACCTAATTGCTGAACAATTTTGAGTAATCAGATGCCAGAAGTAGAGTATAACTGCCGCCGTTCAAGCTCACCGAGTTCAACTAAGGACTTCTAGAAATACATTACTCTTTATCACTCTTGGAATTTTAGTACGATTGATGAAAAGATTTACTTCTCCTCTCTTGTCGTGTTGCCCTCACGCCTTCTTATAATGTTGGAGTATATGTTTGGAAGATTTAGAGAAATGTCGCCAAGTTTTTTCTGAATATCACGTTTAATATTGATTTTACAATGAAACGTGATCTATGGTCAGCCAAAAAAAAAAAAAAAAAAATCAAAAAAGAAGACTGAAAGACATCGCGTGGAAAAAGAGGTAAACAGAATCAGAGACTAATTCCCTCTTCGAGAACACTGCTCTGCATATTTACTAGTTCAGTCAGGCACAACGAACACCATTAAAGATCATTCAGTGTCTTGCGAAACAGTATAGAACTTTAACTGAGATTAATCGAAGTAACTGTCGCTTAGTGGACTAGTGCATGCGAAGCTTATTCAGAAAAATTGGTTTGTGAAGAAAAGGTCAGAAGCTTTTAGAAGTAGTCTATGAGAGATTACTGAGTGACTAAAGCTGTTAGAGCAATAACTATATATACTATATAATAGATATAATATACTATATATAAATTCATAATATATATATATATATATATCATATATATATATAATATATATATACAGAAAGAAATAATTATATATATGTGTATGGAATTAAAAGATACATTATATATATATAATAATAATATACTGTATAATAAATAATATATAATATATATATATATATATATTATCTAATAAAACTATATATATATATATATATCTATATATATATATATATATATCTACAACTATATAATATTATAAAATATTATATATATAAATTATATAATATATATATAGGGATAGTACGAACTTCCGGCCGGAAATCTCGATTTGTATGAAGTTTCCGTTCGGCCGGAACTACCCGGATTCTTTCTGCTTTCAAGTGACTTTTAATTTATACATCCTTTTGAATTTGTCATTTACTCTATGAGATAATAATAGCATAAACAAATCAATATAGAAAATTGAATATAATGGACAATATCAATGATAGAAACCTGACGCTCCGCCTCTTATAGTTCGAACAACTTTAAATATGAAACAATATTTTCCAGGGATGGCACGGATCAGAATATGTAATTTCAACAATGTTTTTTTTTATTTTTTAATTTTTTTGAGATTTAGTTTATTTATTTATTTCTTTAGACACAAAATCTTCTTTTTTATTATAGTAAATTAAAGTGGTAAAATAATATTTATTTTACCTATAATAATAAGTTTAGTACATATAATTATTATCTTAGTTTAATTAAAGTTATTAAATTGCTATATAACTTGTATAATCCCTGAGACGCAATTTTGTTTATTATATTTTCATTTAAAAATGAGTTTAACTTTGACATTCAACTTTGATTCTTTGATTTTTTAAAAATAAATCATTTTGTGATTTTTTTCATTATTTTAAATTTTTTCTATTTTTTCAGATGGGATAATTAATTCGATATATAATTCGTAACTTGCAAATTATATTTCGCGTGACGTTACGAATACAAAAACAATAAAAAATTCAAAAAAAATCAAAAAACATCAAATAATTGATTTTTTAAATAAAATATCAAAAAAATCACCATAAACGCCAAGTCTCCTGCTTGAAACTACAATTGATGACTTTAATTATATAGATGAAATATACCTATTATTAATTAGGTGATACGATATATTATAATTTATAAAAAAAAAAAAATTTGCCTAAAAAATAAAAAACAATTAAAAAAATAGAATTATGATTTTTTTCAAGTCACGTAAACCAAATAAGTTTATTAAAATCATTTGATTTTTTTTCAGCCAACCCTACTCTAGAATCTAGACCTGGGATAAATAAAATTTGTAACAGGGATTATATACTAAATATTTATATTATTACATATTATTATTCAATATTAATTCATTATATATTATTATTATTTATTATTATTATATTATTCAGTTAGTGACAATAACACACTACATTATCATTATCTATAATATTAATTATTTTACTTATTTATATTTATCCACCGTGAACTTATCCCATAATCGAAAAACACTTAACGGTCTGCTCCGCAAATTTGTTGTAGACGAAGAAAAAAATGCAAGGAGAAGAAATTTACGGAATTACTCGAGCAGAGAATCCTAGGCGCAAATCTATACGATCATAAGAGAGGATCACAGCGGTAAAACGTGATGTTGTCCTTTTGCAGGAGAGATTACGGCCCAGCGGGGAACCCTATCTTTGTAGAAGGATAGTCAAGAAGAGAAAATGTGCAGAGAGATATTGATCTTGAAGAACTCCAAAATTTACATAACTAACAAATTCTTTTTTATTTTGTATAACATTTTATATATATATACACATTATCTCTAATTACCATATATATTATAATAAAACTACCACTCTGATAGAGTTTATTTGCTTTGTGTTTATTACACACAAATAGTTATCATAACAGGAGCTTATTTTACGTACAAAAATTTCTGATTTTTAATTTTTTACAAACAAGGATTTCACCATATTTTACCATTATTCTTAGAATGATCAAACAGAGATGTTATTCGTCACTCGCAAATATATGCTTTATTGAAAGAAGAACTACAAAACGTGCAATTATGTGATTTAGTCACCTATAATTTTGATAACGCCTTTATCGTGTCTTTGCGAGATTATGTGCATACCGTTAACATATATATTCTTTTGAAGGAGCCCTAATATATCTAAAAAACATCTGATAAAAGCATGCTAAGGCTTATGGTTTAAACCGTTTGATATGTATAATCGATACGAAGAATTTCTTTGTTCGGACTATTCGGGAGATTTTTCGCTCTTGGAAGACGCATTGTAATGTGATTTTATACACGTCTAGACACGGCATAAATTTACTGCTAAAATTTAATTTGGATAACATCTTGTCTAATGTACACGACTTGGCATTGAGCTTTATTCAAAACCAATCTCTATTTATGCGGTTATCAACATAATTCCCCACTAGGTTTCGTGGGAAACTGATATACCCCGAATAATTTAACGTCAAGGTTCTCGTTTTTTTAAACCATTGAACAGTGATTTAAACTTTGGGTTTTCTTGGTATTTAATAAAAGAATTATTTAACTCACGTGTGCAGATAAAGTGCTTGAAACTGCTCCATGGTATTAACCTTACGCGAGATCATAATTTATGAAATTTTGTATACTTTTCTTTTGCAACGTTAAATTGTTTATGATTTTATAAACATAATTCTCTCACGTCGGTTCGTGCGAAGACCATAACAGATATTTAGCGAGCGTTTTAGTACATAATTTTCAAACTTACTCTACGTGGGGTTCTTTGTATTTAAAAAAGAATTTTAACTCACGTAAATATAGGCGCTAAAGTCCAAGGATAAACCCTACGCGGATAACTTTTTATGAATTAGCGATGAGCATGTTATTCTGACTCGTATAGAAAATGATTTTTCGATATAAGCATTATATTCTCACGTAGGTTTTTGCGCAAGAAGACTAATATACGATATTAAGCGATTTCAGTTGGTTTGCATAAATAATTTTTGAAAACCGAGATTTACGTGAGATCATAGTCTTGCATTCTACAAACAAGAAAACCGATTACTAGGATATGCTCTAGGAATCTAGCTTTGGCTTAGAGTTGCATGGAAAAATCAATTGGTAAAATTGTAACCGTGGATATAAACTTAATATCGCGAATTCTTGCATACATTTTTTTGACAGGAGTATTGAAAAATTGGGTTTATTTCTGGTTATAGCGTATATTCAGAGGGAAGACACACAATTTCACACGACAGTGGGTTCTTCGTGCGGAGAGCTATAAGTAATTAACAATCTTCATGGCTTTGAGACTTTTGGTTACGTAATTTGAAAGTTACATTTGACGTGAATTTTTGTTATTTACAAAAAGATCTTTTAGTCAGCGTAGATTATACGCTTCATTCTCTCAATGAGGATAAGGCTCGCCTGCGAGAATAGTCATTTATAAAAATTTTTGATACTTATTGTTGTAAAGGGTTAAATTGTTTATTCTTTTGCGCAAGAGATATAGATTACCCTGCAACTGTGGGATTCGATTGTGAAGTTAATACCTATAACAATTCTACGCGTTGATATTTACGTGAGGATTTGGTTTCAGAGAGAAAGAAACTTTATACATCGCGTAGATATAGGAAATCCCCTTAGATATAAATCTTACGCGGAATGATCTTTTATGAAGGTTTGACTCACCATGTTTCAACGAGTTTGAAAATTGGTTTACTTTGATTTTAGTTAAACATGAAATTCCCCACGTTTGGTTGTTACGTGGTTAGAAACTACATAACAATATTCAACGAGGTGATTTGGCGATTACATTTTAGTTCGCCATAGTATCCATGAGATTTTTTTTATGGTGATCTAGACATAGCAAGCATAGTTGTACATCTGTGTCTATTACTTAATATTTCTTATATTCCATTTAATAAGGAGTATTTGGATCCTGCTGTTAGCACGAGATATCTTTCTAGGAATTTGATACTTTTTTTTATCGTCATTAGAACTACACTAAACACAATTCCCACGTGGGTTTCGTGTATAAACTACATAAAATATTTCCGATGAGAGTTTTCGGTTACAATAAGTTTGAGAATATACTTTTAACGTGAGATTTTTGTTTTCCAAATGATCTTTTAACGTACGTAGATATAACCGCTTAAATCTTCCATAGGATAAACTCGGGCGAGAGTATCTTATTGTGAACATTTGATACCTTTTTGACGTTGATAATTGGTTTATTGGTTAAAACATAATTCCCACGTAGGTTTCGTGTCTAAACTATATAACAATTTTCACGTGATATTTTGGTTTAAGTACTTTGAAATTTACTTTAACGTGAGATTTTGTTATTTACCAAAGAACTTTTCCTCACGTGGATATACGCTTAATTTTTCATATAAACCTCGCGCGAGATTCCTTTTATTAAATTGTTGATACTTTTTTGACGTTATAGCAATTTGGAGCTCATATATTTTTTATTGCAAATATAAATTCCCACGTGAGTTCTCCGTGCGAAAACTATTATATACCGTATTAGTACGGTGTGATTTTTGATACATAAGCGTCTTGAAACAGTTAATTACGTGAAGTTTTTGTGCTTACAAAAAGAATCCTTAGTCGAACTAAAAAAATTTAAATTCCTCCATAAAATAAATCTTACGGATTACGAGATATTTTTATAACTCTTATACTTGTGTTTTTTTGAAAAAAACCCGTTGGAAAAAAAGCATTTGAGTTATGTAATGGAGGTGTGAGAATCATAAATATCCTACGGGTTTTTCGTGCGGAACTATATAACAATATTCACGTGAGATTTGGTTAAGTTACTTTGAAATTTACTTTACGTGAGTTTATGTTTTTGCAACAGAATTTTACTTCAACGTAGATATACTCGCGTAACCTTCGATAGGAGAAACCTTGCGCGCGAGATTTCTCTTTATGAAGGTTTTGACCTTTTGTTGACGGTTGAATGTGGTTTATTTGGTTAAACCATATTCTTCACGTGGGTTTTAGTGTGAAAACATATACATTAATTACGTGAGATTTTTGGTTTCGGTAATTTGAATTTACTTTCGTGAGATTTTTTCTATTTAATAAAAGAACTTTTACTTCACGTAGATATACGCTTAATTCTTCATTGATATACCTGGCGCGCGATTATCTTTATGAAATTTTGATACCTTTTTTGGGGTGAGTATTGTTTAATTTTTATAAACATAATTCCCACGTAGGTTTCGTGTGGAAATATATATAACAATATTTACGTGAGATTTTGGTTAAGTAACTTTGAAATTTACTTTACGTGAGATTTTTGATATTTACAAAAACGAACTTTTACCTGTCAGTGGATAAAAGATCTTAATCACTTTCACCTTAAATCAGATTTCTTTTTATTAAATTTTTGATACTTTTTTGAGCGTTATTTGTTTATTTTTGGCAATATAAATTCCCACGTGGGTTTCGTGCGGAAAACTATATACCAATATTTCGTGTGATTTTGGATACAATAACTTTGAAACTTAATTTACGTGAAGTTTTTGTGCTTACAGAAAGAATCCTTATTCACGTATATATACTCTAAATCCTCCATAAAATAAATCTTACGCGAGATATCTTTTATAAAGGTTTGATACTTTTTTGACGTTGAAATTGGTTTATTGGGTATAAACATAATTCTCACGTGGGTTTCGTGCGGAAACTATATATAACAATATTCACGTGAGATTTGGTTATCTGACTTCAAAATTTACTATACGTGAGATTTTTGCATTTACAAAAAGAATCTTTAACTCACGTAGGTATAAGCTTAATTCTTCATAAGATAAACCTCGCGCGAGATATCTGTTTTCAAATATTGAAAACTTTTTTGACGTTCAAATTCATTTATTTTTCTACAAATATAAATCCCACGTGGGTTTCGTGCGGAAAACTACATAACAATATTTACGTGTGATTTTGGATGCATAACTTTGAAATATAATTTACGTGAGGTATTTACAAAAAGAATCCTTAACCAACGTAGATATACGCTAAATCCTGCATAGAATATTTCTTACGCGAGATATCTTTTATGAATATCTACGCGAGATTTTCACTACGGAGTTTGGAAACCTAACACGAGTAATGTTTTTGTATTACAAAAAAAAAATTATCTCCCGTAGATATAGGTTTAATGCTTAGGTTAGGTTAGGTTAGGTTAGGTTAGGTTAATCTTACGCGAGATATCGTTTACAAAATTTTGATATTTATTTGACATGAAAATTTGATTTTATTATTCGTAAACAGTTTTCACGAGGGTTTCGTGCGTGTGATTTTCTTTATTTTAGTAAGAAACTTAACCTACGTGAGGTATTTCTTCTTTTTCGTACTATAATATCAAGAACGAGTCTAATAGCACGTCACCCACGAGCGTAGGACGCGTTTCTAGTATCCGCGGGAGGCAAAAACGTACTGTACGACCAATTTTTAAGGGCTATAAAGTTAACCTACGTTTTTTAAATTTTGCGTATTTTTTGTGTTTTTTTTTTCTAATTGGAACAAAACCTACGTGATTTTCGGCCATTTTTGCGTATAAAATGTCGTTTCGTATAGTTACAGTTATGACGAAAAACAGTTTTTTTACGCAAAAATGTAGAAAAAGAGTTAAAAAGCATGCGAAAAGTGTTTAAAAACCAATTTTGCGTAGAAAAAAACGTCAGTGAACTTAGGTTAGGTTATGTTAGTATATCGTTTAGGTGTAATAGTGTTATAGGTAGTTTTATATGGTTATGGTAAGTTGTATAGGTATTAGGTTAAGGTGTAGTGAAGTTAGGTTAGTTTAAGGTTGAAGGTTTAAGTTAGGTTAGGTATATAGGTTGTAGTTAGGTGTAGAGTTAGGTATAGGTTAGGTGATGTAGTTAGTTATAGTTGAGGTGATAAGTGTGAGGTTGATGGTTCGGTACTAGGGTTGAGGTACGGCAGGTAGGTTAGGTATAGTCTAGGTTAGGTCTAGGTTAGGTTAGGTTAGGTGGTAGGTTGGTTAGGTTAGTTAGTTAGGTTAGGTTAGGTTAGTTAGGTTATTAGGTATAGTTAGCGTTAAGGTTAGTTTAGTTAGCTGTTAGAGTCTAGTTAGTAAGGTTTGTTAAGTTAGGTTAGTTAGCGTTAGGTTGAGCGTGAGTTAGTTAGTTAGGTTAGGTTAGGTTAGGTCTAGGTGAGGTTAGGTTAGGTATAGGTTAGGTTAGTTAGTTAGTTAGGTAGGTTAGTAGGTAGGTTATGTTTAGGTTAGCTTAGTTAGTTAGTCTAGGTTGGTTAGGTTAGTTAGGTTAGGTTATGGTTAGTTTAGGTTAGGTTAAGCGTTAGGTAGGTAGTAGGTTTAGGTTAGGTTAGTTTAGTTAGGATTAGTTAGGTTAGGTTAGGTTAGGTATAGGTTAGTTAGTTAGTGTAGGTTAGTTAGGTTAGCTCGGTTTAGGTTAGCGTTCAGGTTAGGTTAGGTTAGGTTAGGTATAGGTTAGGTGTAGGTTAGGTTAGGTTAGGTAGGTTAGGTTAGGTATGTTAGGTTAGTTAGGTTAGGTTAGCGTTAGGTTAGGTAGGTTAGTTAGGTCTTAGGTTAGTAGAGTTATTCGGCTAATAGTTATAGTTAGTTAGGTTAGGTTAGTTAGGTTTAGGTTAGGTTAGGTTAGTTAGGTTAGGTAGGTTAGGTAGGTTAGGTTAGGTTTAGGTTACGTTAGGTTAGCGTTAGGTTAGGTTAGGTTAGGAGTTAGGTTAAGTTAGGTTAGGTAGGTTAGGTTAGTTAGGTTAGGTTAGGTTAGTTAGCTATTAGGTTAGGTTTAAGGTTAGGTTAGGTTAGGTTAGGTTAGGTTAGGTTATAGGTAGAAGGTTAGGTTAGGTTAGGTTAGTAGGTTGTAGTTAGGTTAGGTTAGGTTAGGTTAGTTAGGTTAGGTTGGTTAGGTTAGGTTAGGTTAGGTTAGGTTAGGTTAGGTTAGGTTAGGTTAGGTTAGGTTAGGTTAGGTTTAGGTTTAGGTTAGGTTAGGTTAGGTTAGGTTAGGTTTAGGTTAGGTTAGGTTTAGGTTAGGTTAAGGTAGGTTAGGGTTAGGTTAGGTTAGGTTAGGTTAGGTTAGGTATAGGTTAGTTAGTTAGTTAGGTTAGGTTTAGTTAGGTTTAGGTTAGGTTTAGGTTAGGTTAGGTTTAGGTTAGTTAGGGTAGGTTAGGTTAGGTTGGTAGGTTAGGTTAGTTAGGTTAGTTAGGTTAGGGTTAGTTAGTTAGTAGTTAGGTTAGCGTTAGTTGGTTAGCTTGGTTAGTTTAGGTTAGTTAGGTTATGTTAGGTTAGGTTAGGAGCGTAGGTTAGGTTAGTGTTAGTTAGGTTAGGTTAGCGTTAGGTAGGTTAGGTTAGGTTATTGTTAGGTTAGGTCTAGGTTTAGTTTTAGGTTAGGTTAGTTAGGTTGGTTAGCGTTAGGTTAGGTTAGGCTTAGTTAGGTTAGTGTTAGGTTAGTTAGGTTAGGTTAGGTTAGGTTAGGTTGAGGTTAGGTTACGGTTAGGTTAGCGTTCAGGTTAGGTGTAGGTATTAGTTTAGGTTTAGGTTAGTTAGGTTAGTTAGTTAGTTAGGTTAGGTTGGTTAGTTTAGGTTAGGTTAGTTTAGGTTAGGTTAGGTTAGGTCTAGGTTAGGTTGGTTAGGTTTAGGTTAGGTTAGTTAGGTCAGGTTAGGTTAGTTAGGTTAGGTTAGGTGTAGGTTAGGTTAGGTTAGGTTAGGTTAGGTTATTAGTTAGGTAGGTTAGTTAGGTTAGTTAGGTTAGTAGGTTAGGTTAGTTAGTTAGGTTAGTTAGGTTGTTAGTTAGGTTAGGTTATGGTTAGGTTAGGTTAGGTTTAGCTAGGTTAGTTAGTTAGGTTAGTTAGGTTAGTTAGTTAGGTTAGTTGTATAGGTTAGGTTAGGTTAGGTTAGGTTAGTTTAGTTTAGTTAGAGGTTAGGTAGTTAGGTTAGGTTTAGGTTAGGTTAGGTTAGGTTAGGTTAGGTTAGTTAGGTTTAGTTAGTTATGTTAGTTGGTTGAGGTTATTAGGTTAGGTTTAGGTTAAGTTAGGTATGTTAGGTTAGTTAGGTTAGTGTAGGTTAGGTTAGGTTAGGTTGGTTAGGTATAGGTTATGTTAGGTTAGGTTAGTTAAGGTTATAGAGTAGGTTAAGTTAGTTAGGTATAGGTTAGGTTAGGTAGTTAGGTTAGGTTATGAGGTTAGTTAGGTTAGGTTAGTAGTTAGGTTAGGTAGGTTAGCGTTAGGTTAGGTTAGGTTAGTTTAGGTTAGTTAGTTAAGGTTAGGTTAGGTTAAGGGAGTTAGGTTAGGTTAGTTAGGTTTAGGTTATGGTTAGGTTAGTTAGGTTAGTTAGTTAGGTTAGGTTAGGTTCAGGTTAGGTTCAGGTTAGGTTCAGGTTAGGTTACGGTTAGCGTGTAGCGTTAGTTAGGTTAGGTTAGGTTAGGCTAGGTTAGGTTAGGTTAGTTAGGTTAGTTAGGTTAGTGAGTTAGGTTAGGTTAGGTTAGCGTTAGGTTGGATTAGGTTAGGTTAGGTTAGTGTTAGTTAGGTTAGGTTAGGTTAGGTAGGTTAGGTTAGGTTAGGTTAGGTTAGGTTAGGTTAGGTTAGGTTAGGTTAGGGTAGGTTAGGGTGGGGTGGGTGGGGTGAGGTTAGGTTAGGGTGAGTTAGGTTAGGTTAGGGGTAGGTAGGTGAGTTAGGTTAGTAGGTTAGGTTAGGTTAGGTTAGGTTAGGTAGGTTAGTTAGGTTAGGTTAGGTTAGGTTAGGTTAGGTTAGGTTAGGTTAGGTTAGGTTAGGTTAGGTTAGGTTAGGTTAGGTTAGGTTAGGTTAGGTTAGGTTAGGTTAGGTAGGTAGGTAGGGTAGGTTAGGTTTAGTTAGGTTAGTGTTAGTTGTAGGTTAGGTTAGTTAGCGTTAGTTAGTTAGGTTAGGTTAGGTTTAGGTAGTTAGGTTAGGTTAGTTAGGTTAGGTTAGGTAGGTTAGGTTAGGTTAGGTTAGGTATAAGGTTAGGTTAGGCTTAGGTTAGGTAGGTTAGGTTAGTTAGGTGTAGGTTAGGTTAGGTTACGGTTAGTTTAGGTTAGGTTAGTTAGGTTAGTTAGGTTTAGGTTAGTTAGGTTAGTTAGGTGTAGTTAGGTTAGGTTAGGTTAGGTTAGGTTTAGTGAGGTTAGGTTAGTATGGGTCTGGTTAGGTAGGTTGGTTAGTTACGGGAGGTTAAGGTTACGTTAGGTTAGTTAGGTTGGGTAAATTAGGTAGTTAGGTTAGGTTATTTTAGTTAGTTAGGTTAGGTTAGGTTAGGTTAGGGTTAGTTAGGTTAGGTTAGGTAGTTAGTTAGGTTAGGTTAGGTTAGTTAGGTTAGGTTGGTTAGTTAGTAGGTTAGGTTAGGTTAGGTTAGGTTAGTTAGGTTAGGTTAGGTTAGTGTGTAGGCTAGTAGTTAGTTAGTTAGTTAGGTTAGGTTAGGTTAGCGTTAGGTTAGGTTAGGCAGGCGTGAGGTTAGGTTAGGTTAGGTCTAGGTTAGGTTAGGTTAGGTTAGGTTAAGTTAGTTAGTAGGTTAGGTTTAGGTTTAGGCTTAGGTTTAGGTTTAGGTTAGTTTAGGTTTTTAGGTAGTTTTAGGTTAGGTTATTAGGTTAGGTTAGGTATAGTTAGGTTAGGTTAGGTAGTTAGGTTAGGTTATGTTAGGTCTAGGTTAGGTTAGGTTAGGTTAGGTATCAGGTTAGGTTAGGTTAGGTTTATGTTAGGTTAGTCTAGGTTAGGTTAGTTAGTTAGCGTATAGTTTAGGTTAGTTTTTACGTTAGTTGTTAGGTTAGTGTAGTATAGGTTAGGTTAGGTTGAGTTATGGTTAGGTGTAGGTTAGGTTAGGTTTAGTTAGTAGTAGGGTTAGGTTAGTTAGTTAGGTTAGGTTAGGTTAGGTATAGTTAGTTAGGTTAGTTAGTTAGATTAGGTTAGTTAGTTAGGTTAGGTTAGTTAGTTAGGTTAAGGTTGGTTAGGTTAGGTTAGGTTAGGTTAGGTAGGTTAGGTTAGTTCAGGTTAGGTTAGTTACTTTAGTTTAGGTTAGGTTAGGTTAGTTAGGTTAGGTTAGTATAGGTTAGGTTAGGTTAGTTAGTCTAGGTATAGGTTAGGTTAGCGTTAGGTTAGGTTAGCGTTAGGTTCAGGTTAGGTTAGGTTAGTTAGGTAGGTTAGTTAGTTAGGTTTAGGTTAGTTGGTTAGGTTAGAGTTAGCGGGTTAGTATGGTTAGGTTAGGTTAGGTTAGGATAGGTAGTTAGGTTAGGTATAGGTTAGTTAGGTTAGGTAGGTTAGGTTAGTAGGTTAGGTTAGGTTAGTTGTTAGTTAGGTTAGTCTAGTCTAGCGTTAGGTTAGGTTAGTGAGCGTTAGTTATTAGGTTAGGTTAGGTTAGGTTAGGTAGTTAGGTTAGGTTAGTGGTATACGTATAGTTAGTTAGTTAGGTTGGTTAGAGTTAGGTTAGGTTAGTTAGTTAGGTTAGGTTAGGTTAGGTTAGGTTAGGTTAGGTTAGGTTAGGTTAGGTTAGGTTAGGTTAGGTTAGGTTAGGTTAGGTTAGGTTAGGTTAGGTTAGGTTAGGTAGTTAAGGTTAGTTAGGTTAGGTTAGGTTAGGTCTAGGTAGGTTAGCGTTAGGTTAGGTTAGTTAGGTTACGTTAGGTTAGGTTAGGTACTAGTTAGTTAGGTTTAGTTAGGTTAGGTTTAGGTTAGGTAGTTAGGTTAGGTTAGTTAGGCTAGGTTAGGTGGTTAGGCTAGGTTAGGTTAGGTTAGGTTAGGTTAGGTTAGGTTAGGTTAGGGTAGGTTAAGGTTAGGTTAGGTTAGGTTAGGTTAGGTTAGGTTAGGTTAGGTTAGTTAGGTTAAGGTTTAGGTTAGGTTTAGGTGTAGGTTACTTAGGTTAGGTTAGGTTAGAGTTAGTTAGGTTGGTTATGTTAGTTAGGTTTAGGTCTAGTATTTTTAAAAGGTTTTAAGGGGTTTAACAGGGTTTTAGGGGGTTTTTTTTAAGGGTCTTAGGGGTAGGGTTCTTTTAGGGTAGGGTTTTTAGGGTTAGGTTAGCGTTAGGTTAGGTGTAGGTTAGGTTAGGTTGGTTCAGGTTAGGTTAGGTTAGGATTAGTTTTAGATTGGATTAGGTTTAGTTTTAGGTTCAGTATAGGTTAGGTTAGGTTAGGTTAGGTTAGGTTAGGTTAGGTTAGGTTAGGTTAGTTAGGTTAGGCTAGGTTAGGTCTAGCGTTAGGTTAGTTTAGGTTAGGTTTAGGTTAGGTTAGTTAGTTAGGTGTTAGGGTAGTTTAGGTTAGGTTAGGTTAGGTTAGGTTAAGGTTAGGTAGGGGTTAGGTTAGGTTAGGTTAGGTTAGGTTTAAGTAGTTAGGTTTAGCCATTAGGTATTAGTAGGTTAGGTTAGTTAACGGATTAGGTTAGCGTCTTAGGTTAGGGTTAGGTTAGGTTTAGGTTTAGTTTAGGTTGGTTAGGTTAGGTTTAGGTGTAGGTTAGGGTTAGGTTAGTAGTTAGGTAGGTTTAGGTTAGGTTAGGCTTAGTTAGAGGTTAGTTAGGTTAGTTAGGTTAGGTTAAGGTTAGGTTAGGTTAGGTTAGGTTAGGTTAGGTTAGGTTAGGTTAGGTTTAGGTTTAGGTATAGGTTAGGTTAGGTTTTAAGGTAGGTTAGTTAGGTAGGTTAGTTAGTTAGGGTTAGGTTAGGTTAGGTTAGGTTAGGTTAGGTTAGGTTAGGTTAGGTTAGGTTAGGTTAGGTTAGGTTAGGTTAAGCGGTAGTTAGTTAGTATAGGATAGGTTAGGTTAGGCTTAGGTTAGGTTAGTATAGTTATGCATGTTAGTTGTTAGTTAGAGTTAAGGTTAGTTAGGGATTAGGTCCTAGCAGTAGGTTAGGTTAGTCTAGGGTTAGGTTAGTTAGTTAGGCTATTAGGTTGAGGTTAGGTTAGGTTTTATTAGTTAGGTTAGTTTAGCGTTAGGTAAGTTCACCTGACTAAAATATACGAAAAACACTCTTTTTACACGCAAACGGAACAAATTCTACGTAATATTTTGCCTGGTTCGGTTAAAACGTATAGTTTGTGTTTTTCTTCGAATTCACCAAAATTCACGAGCGATAAATTCTACGTAGGTTTTGTGTTTTTCGTCTTTCGACATTTTTTATACGCGTGCTAAAACGAATCTCACGTGAAAATTTCATTAATCTATGCCAACGTATAGTTTTCCTTAAAAAAGTCACTTTTCTTACAATAATAAATAAAATTCGTGTAATTTTCCTATTTTTCGTAGGAAACTCGCGCAACGTATAGTTTTCCTTAAAAAAAGTCACTTTTTTACGATAAAAAATAAAATTCGTATAAAATTCCTATTTTTCGTACGAAATTCGCGGTTTTGTTAAAAAAGAAACGATTCTCACGCGCATTAAAACGAACCCCACGTGGAAATTATTTGCCGAAAAACGATAACCTCACGTAGAATTTCCATTAGTGTTTGGTTTATTTTCATGCGCCAAAAAAGGAAAAAACCTCACGGAAAATCTGCAGTTACTATGCCAACGTAGTACGCTTTTTCCTTAAAAACAGTCACTTTTATTACGATAAAAAAGAAAATTCGTGTATTTTCCCTTTTTTCGTTAGAAAGTCGCAGTCTTTGCTTAAAAACGAAACGATTTCTCATCGCGCATTTAACGAACCCCACGTGGAAATATTTGCGGGAAAACGAAACCTCGCGTGACTCGATGTCCTTGAGGTCCTCGGAGGAATTTTATACGCCCAAGAATTAAAACCTCGCGTGGAAATTTCATTAATTTACTTCAACGTATGATTTCCTTAAGAAAAACACTTTTTTCTACGATAAAATTATAAAAATAAAATTCGTGTTAACAAAATTCCATTTTTCGTGCGGAAACTCCGCAGTTTTTGTTAAAAATTAAAGAAACGATTCTCGCGCGCATTAAAACGAAAACCCCACGTGAAAATTATTTGCGAAAAAACGCAAACCTCGGCGTGAGGATTTAATACAATCGAGTCTCGGCGAAGAACTTTTAAGCTAAAGAATTAAAAGACCCCTCGCGTGGAAATTTCAGAGTAATTTACCTTAACGGTACTAGTTATCTTCTTAAAAAAAAACACTTTTTTTACAAAAATATAAAAATTCCTTAAAGATCCTATACTTTCGTACGGAACAGCTCGCGGTTTTTCTTAAAAAACAATAAAGAAAAACCAATTCTCTCGCGGCCGTTACAACCAAATCTCGCGTGGATATATTGCTAAAAAAACGAAAACCTCGCGTGAGATTTCCCATCGAGTCCTCGGTGCATTTTTAAACGCCAAAAAAGAAAACCCTCGCGTGGAATATTCCATAATTTACCTCATCGTATAGTTTTCCTTAAAAAAGAACACTTTTTCTACGGTAAAAAAAAATTCGTGTAAAAATTCTTATTTTTCATACGAAACTCGCGGTTTTGTAAAAAAAAATAAAAGAAACGATTCTCGCCCGCCCTAAAACAAACCCCGCGTGGAGATTATTTGCGAAAAAACGAAAACCCCGCGTGAGATTTTCCATCGAGTCCTCAATGAATTTTTATACGCCAAAGAATTAAAACCTGGCGTGGAAATTTCATTAATTTACCTCAACGTATTTCCTTACAAAAAATCACTTTTTCTACGATTAAATATAAAATTCGTGTAAAATTCCTGTTCTTCGTACGAAACTTGCGGTGTTGTTAAAAAAGAACGATTCTCGCGCGCATTAAAACGAAATCGGGGTGGAAATTATTATTTTTGAAAAAACGAAAACCAAGCGTGAGGTTTCATTCGAGTCCTCGGGTGAATTTGTAACGGCACAAAAGGAAAACCTCACGTGGTAATTTCACCGGTTTAATCGAACTTCTAGTTTTTCCCTCTAAAAATCACTTTTTTTAACGATGTAATAAAACATTCGCGTAATATTTCTGTTTTTCGTACGAAACTTGCGATTTTGTTAAAAGAGAAACGATTTTCACGCTCATTAAAACAAACCCTTCGTTGAAATTATTTGAGATAAAAAGAAAATCTCGCGTAAGATAAAAATCACGTGATATTTAAGTACAACGTGCGGTTTGTGTTAAAAAGAAAACAAATCTCACGGATATTGAAACAAAACCCACGTGAAAATATGAATGTAAATCTTGATATGCTTTTTTTGTGTAATTGAATCAAATAAAGACATCAAAAAATACTTCACGGTGCGATTAGATAGAAATGAAACTAAATTGAACTCAAAAATATTTTTTATACATCGAATATAAATTATCACCATAGCTTTACCAAATTTATTTATGAAATCATGATAACAAATACAAGTGTTCGCGTGCAAACATACATATATATAGTGAATGATTCATTTGTATTAAATAATATTCCAACGCCAATTCATTGCTTCATTTCTCCCACAACCTTTCAATAACGTTTCTTAGGAGGGTTGATTAAGAAAGGTTTTAAACGGCAATTTTGCTTCTTCTTCGCTCGCGAAGACGCAGATGTCCATGCAACACCCCCAGGCTTTCAGGAAATTGTATTGATGTACGCCTAGGTCATTATGATTTAGCGTGACCATTCGTCCGAACTTGTCGATATATGTCGGCGGTGCGCTGATATGGTAAACGACACAATCTTCTCGCCCAGTTTCACCACATTCTGTATACACCACCCCAAAACGATACGGATCGAATGTTCCCTCTAGTCCAACGTATAGCGTTTTGTTATCGAAGATCATATAAATGATTTCGTTGTCGCGCATTTCAACATCCATAAAGTCAAAGTCTTCTATATAATATATGGGACGAGCCTCGTGTTTTTTCAAACTAAATGCCAGTCTCCTCGACGACTTTCGTCCACACTTCTCAGATATATTTATTTTAAAACGGAGTCTTTTTCTCGTTAAATTTATTGTAGTAGCACCTCCACCTGGAAATAAGAGTATGCTGTCTTCTGCAAATCTTCTCATCTTGTTCAATTTTCTTTGGCGGTGTCAGAGCCCAAAGGTTGATTGCAAGAACAATATTCAATATTACTATCGGCAGGTTCGATCATTTTCGCGCGATTAAACTAACTAATTGATTGGCTGCGTTCCGTAATTGCAGGCGATGGAGAAACGAAGAAATAGGTCGAAAGGCTTTTCGCCTCTTATAAAAAAAAATTAGTCGGTGCGCTATTTTTTTATTAAAAAAATTTATTTACTAAAAAATAATTTTTAATTTACTATTTTTATAAAGTTTTTAATTTTAAAATCCAGTTTTATATCACAAAATTCCTTTTTCGTGAAGAAGTTTATTGAAATTGTTCGCGGGAGTTGGTTTAAGTTCCGTCGAGCAAAATTCTTGAACCAATTTCAAGAGCGGTTTTTGATTCCGTTGATAAACTTCGGTGGATAATAAACGTTCTGGGTGGTCTATCAGCTCTTCGGTAACGTTGTATTTCGCTGCATTTATTTTAACAGTTCGGAGCATGAAGATAAATGGTGGGGGATTCTCGCCGAAGTAGAGACCCCTGCGCTAACTAACGTGATTGTCAATTTCTCTACCTCTTTCCGCTTTTTGATAAGGTCGAAGGGTCTAAGCTGCGAAAATTCTAAAATTTCACATCCCTCGAAAAAAATAAACTCGCGTAAAGGGAACGAAAAATAAAATTTATTTTCGCACCATCTCCCGAGAAGTAAAAAGTAACGTTATTTCGTGCTTTCGCTTCGCGCGAGATTCTTTTTTTTAATTTATTCTCCCACAAAATACCATTTTCTTTATTAATTCATTTTTTAGGGTGACTAAATTAAAAAAAAAATCTAAAAAAGAATAGTAGTTCAAATCATCTTTCTTTCTGCTCGGTAAATATACGAATCTCGCGCAAAGCGAAAGCACGAAATAACTTAGCTTTTTACTTCTCGGGAGATGCTAGCAAAAAATAGTAGAGTGTGCCTCCTCCCGCTTTTTTTCGAAAGCATAACTCCAAAAAAAATATAATTAATTAAATTCATAGCAAACAAAGCTCTATAGAAGAATAGAGTATTCACATACTCACACATGTATCCACCATGCTATTGTCCTCCGACCTTATCATCACTTCTCCGATCGAGCGTCACAGTACTCATGACGTCCTATAATCGCGGTATTGACCGATCGTTTAAGCTTAAACAGACAAGTCGCATCTTGGAAGCGTTTTGTCGCTTTTTCGATCCCGTAAGGCGACATCATAAATATAGTTACGCTTATCGAATGGAAATAAAAAACAACCTAACGTGGCTCGGGCTACGCTTTTTAGGGTGTAAAACTATAATACGAATAAATCGCCACGGTTGGAATTTGCTGATTCATTAATCAGTTTCAACAACAGGTAAAACAAAGACGCGAGAGAGCCTCTCGGTTTCACCTCAGTAACGCACCCGCCCCAGTACGACCAAGTCGGAACGTGTCGCGATACCTCCTCCATGCGTCTTCACCTTGATTGTTCGTGCTTTTCCTTCGCGCATTAAGTGACGACATTTTATTTGGAAACAACCAACCTTGCGCATTTGTTCTTTTTCTTGTTGAAACACCGATTAGTAGATTTTTGAAGTGATGGAGGAAGTTCATTGCCTCGTTAGGCGCCAATTTTATATTTTTTATCAGTAAGATCATTGTTTAAATTATTCTATTTATCCTTTTAAAAAAAAACAGCCAGTTTTCCGGTTCGAGGCTCACAGCCATATTTGCTTTCTCATCCATCGCCAAAGAAGTGCCCCAAAAATGGCAATCAGAGACCGGTGTCCCTCGGGCAGCGAAGCCTGAGCCCTTTTATGCGCGCTTGCGGTCATACGCACTGTCCCATCATAGCGGGCAAGCGCTTGCTCCGCTAGGAGCAAGTCGTAGGCTCCTGTACTTGTATTAAAAATAATGACTCATACGTATTTTAGGAATTCGCAAAGCACATTTTTTTCTAATTAAAATTAATTATATTTTTTTCGATGAATAAAAAATAAAATAAGTAAATTATATAGATAATTGTTTATTATCGCGAATCCGCTGACTCAGCAGTTGTTCACGTGTTCGCCCTTAGTAGTTGCGAAAAAAAAGTTCATATAAGGAACTCCTCCCACGATTCGGATATCATGGTAATTGCAGAAGCGGGCGGATATCATCTGTGATCCATTTTGCGCGTTTTCAGTGATGAGCGACCTGAGATATTTAAAGCGCATTACACTTATTTTGGCTTCTTGAAGAGACATTTCGCGTATGGTGATCAAAATGCACATTTTGAAGATAAACGTTTACAACGTCATCGTCGATGGAAAACAATATTCTATTTTGAAATTGGAAAATCCCAAATTTTTGGACAAGGCAGAGTGTCGCTTCAAAGAGATCGTTTTAGATGGCACTGATTTCAATAAGTACATCATCACGACTCCGAAGGTGTTTCTCCGCCCGCCGTTGTACGATCAACAAAACAAAGACTTTATTATGGAAGAATCACTCGACACGATTACAACGACCGAGGAATACATCTTTTACGAAGCCAGTCCATTTTTGATCGAATGTCTTCTGGAAATGACGCTCTCTATATCTGGAATTCGTTACGATTTAGACCTTAAATACGTCGTTAAAAATACTATAAGCATCGATGTGCTGAAGAAAATGTGTCTACGATGGAAATTACACTCGGAAATCAATCTAGAAAAAATTAAGGGTGAATCAGTGGCCCTAGACAACGAGAAACGCAAAATAAAACATTGCGTTCAAGTGATGAGGACGCTAATGAAAGAAGGATTTAAAGTTCTCTGCTCGGAGAACGTGGATTTAAAAAAACCTCAGATGGAGTTCGACTTAGCTCGGTACGACCTAAGGAGACGAGCCTTTTTCCTCAAAGAATTTGTAGAATCCCTACCGGAGCTAGTTCGGTTGGACATGCGGCTAATCAAAAAAATCCCCTCACACAAATAACAGATGAAGTCGCCAGACTGAATTCTCTGTTCCTACCTGCCTCGCCCGGTTACTACAGCTGCTGTGGGACTTGCGTGTGAGACACAACCCGAAGAATAGACTTGAAAAGAGGGCTTCATCGCAGGAAGCCATCGGAAACCGTTACCCCAGAGCCATACTACGTTAACAGAATAACGAACGGCAATCAGAAATAAGATCCAGCCAGGGTAGGCAGTCTTACACGTGCGCGTGTACGAACGTCAAAAAAGCGGGGTCTGAGAGAGTCGTGTGACAACCCGGAACAGAGCTGATTAATAGAAATTTGCGCTAGCTGAAAGAATTGGATAAAAACTAAAGTGAAACCTGTGAAGCAATGATATACAACATAGAATAATCGAAAACCTCATGCAGGTGTGATTACTACGTATGGGACTTTAAGTGGGGATAAAATTACACCGTGTCACTTAGCCTTTTGATCCCGTCACTGGATATCGATAATAGCGGAAAATAAACAGAAAACCTCGCACACTCGAATCCTTGGAAGCTAACCGCGACATTAGAAGACCGGAGAAATCTCTTCTGGAGAGTGAGCCAAACGGTGTTGGGTACTCAGGCGGATAAAATGGTTTTCGGAGAAGGTGGGAAGGGAAACCCGACGCTTTCGGAATTGGACGCGCAAACGAAATTTAACGCCGTTATTCCACTATTCACGCCGGAATTAGTGGGCGTCATAAAACGCATCCCCTGCAGACAGACGTTTTCGTCGACCTGTTTTGCTTTTGCATTTTCAGAAACCCTCACCTCTTCGATAAAGTCGCTGCACTTTAGCGGGCCCCGTTGAGTAAAATTCCATAACCATATGATTATTAAGTCCGTGCAAATGTACTCAACAAAGGGTAAGCCAAACTGCTCGATTTATCTACTAATCGTACACTGATTAAAATGTAGATATACGTGCCCGCCCCGGACAATCCTCTCATTTACATGGACTTTCGGGGAAATCTTCAAGAGCTATCAAAAATCTCCTATTGAAGAGATCCCCAGTACGTCGGCGTGTGAGTGGCAAGCTACTCAGCAAATACAATCGCGGTTTAAAAATCAAGAGGCGTTTTTCGAAAATTTATTATCAAACCGCTTATTTTTCCTTGATTATGACCTTCGAGCCAGTTTTCGGAAAAATATCCGATACGAGCTCGAATTTTCAATTCGATATCTAAACAACGTTATGAAATGATTATTCGGCTTCTTCTGTATGCATATATGACTATAAAAGATGAGCAGCTAACGGGGAATTAAATAATACACAATCAAATTGCTACGAAGCCAAGTCGCCGACCAGTCCGTCTTCCTAGCGGAACAGCCTTCTTTGCGAACCATAACAAAGCGTAGAGATACAAGCGCACCGTGTGCGCCACCTGCACGATCACATTGGCCGAAGAAACTACTACAACCGTCCATCACGATCAAATCGATCGTTAGGAGGACGCTGTAACGAAAGACGAGCTCGAGAGTTGTATATAACTCCCGATGAACGGGTTCTTGGAGAATCTCGAAGTATTCCTCGCATTTTTCGAAATCGGCCACTTGTTTGAGAACTCTATGCAGAGATTAAGAAGCCCAAAACGTATGGCGTCGCAAAGAATCTCAATAAGTAGGAACCTCGAGAAATATGGAACACGGAGAATGAATACGTTTTATCGAAAAGAATACCGCATTATGCATATTTTCCAGCTACAGGGAGGATCGTTTTGCAGACCATCGGTGCGAAAGCCTAATTGAGCCTAAAACTGTCCCATACCGGGCTTTGGACGTTCGCCCTAACAGATTTCTCTATCGGTACAGAGCGCTAAGCGGACAACTTGCTATTGAAATTCTTAAGGAAACGAAAAAGGACATCACCGATAGAGTGCTGAAACGCTTTAACCTATAGCCCGATCGCTATTGATAATCTTTAGACAACATCTCCAACCCAACTTCCTGATTTCTTAGTTGGTCAGTCGGTATTGATGCATCGTACCTCTAGAAGAGAAGCGTCGTGAGTGATTTAAAGACAGACTTGTTTCGCGTAGTGCAGTGGTGAGAGAAAATAGGGGTTCTCTTATACTTAAAAAATATAATATGGATTAAATTAGTATTTGATTAATGTTATTTATTCATCTTAATATACTAGTAAATAGTAACAAAATTTATACATTACCCCATTTAATTTCTTATATCTGAGCCACAATAAAAATATAAAAAATTTAATAATTTAAATAATAAGTGTTCGTAATAAAGAATTTTTGTTACATACTTTTTTATTCGTAAATATTACCATCGATGCATGGCGACTCGTTGGCACCTGCAAATCCCACACCTTGA
>JABUQX010039692.1:0-2500 GCA_015478945.1 Trachelipus rathkii
GATGTGAGCAAAAAGTGAGACCAGTATATTAAAGAAAAAAGAACGAAACTTCTTTTAAAATGATAAAATTCGTTTTCATTTTCATATTGCCTTTTATTATTACTATCCAAAATTAAAAAAATAAATTTTAAAGAATGAATTTAGGGAATGAAAAGACTTGAAGAGAGAGAGAGAGAGAGAGAAGAGAGGAGAGAGAGAGAGAGAGAGAGAGAGAGAGACGAAGAGAGAGAGAGAGAGAGAGAGAGAGAGAGAGAGAGAGAGAGAGAGAGAGGAGAGTAGATGAGAGAGAGAGAGAAGAGAGACAGGAGAGAAGAGAGAGGAGAGAGAGAGATGAGAGAGAGAAGAGAGAGAGCTCAACAAAATGGAACGAAACTCAAAAGTAGAAAAAATATATAAAGTTAATTTTAAATTTAAATAATACCCAATTCTCATCTGAAAGAAAAGTTAAATTCATATAATTAAATTTAAACCTGTAAGGTATAATATATATATATACTATAACTTCTATATATATATATAATATATATATATATATATATATATAATAATATATATATATATATAATAAGCTTATAGCAACTTTAACCTTTCCCATAATAATATTTCTTCTTTCCAATTAACAAGTTTAACCTCCTTCGTATGTTTTCTTCCTCTCACAATACGTTCCAAGCAATCTGACTATTTCTTAAAATTTCTACTCTAACCTACTTTTCATTTATTATTTGGTTGGTTTATACCACACTATTATAATATATATATATATATACTATAATATATATATATATAATATAATATATATATATATATATATATATAAATATATATAAAATGTAAATTGTTCTTTATAATATATGGATCGTGAATATACACATATAATATATACCAATCATATATATCGATCTTATATATAATATAATATATTATAATATATATAAAAGTTATATATATATATTATATATATATATAATATATATATATATATATATATATATAATATAATATATATATATATATATATAATATAATATATATGTAATATATATAATATATTATATATATATATATATATATATATATAATATATTATAATATATTATAATATATATAAATATATATTATATAATATATATATTCTATTATATCTATATACGCAGCCTAAATTCATATATCTATATATATAATATATTTAATAATATATATATAATATATAATATTATATATATATTATTATATATAATATATATATATTATATATATATATATATATGGAAATTTTTATTAGATTAAATAAAAAATTGTGTAAGCAAGGATTTTAGAAATTTTGAACCAATGAGAATTTTATAATTCCACAGGATTCTACTATTTTTCTTCCATTTAGAACAAATAATTTTTTTTATCAAATTCTTAGAGAAATTGCTTAAAATTCTGTCTCTAAAATTGCTTTAAACTGTTTCATTACGTCAAAAAAAAAAAAATCTCGAATAATTTTTTGTGGTTTCCGAAAAAACAATTCCTCTTCTTTTTTCCTGGATTAATGCATTTCTTGATTCATATCATGCATATGTACTAAAACATGTAAAAGACGCTGTTCGATACCCCATGGGGATGTAAGAAAGAAACTTACTTAGAAAGTTTCTTAGAATCTCTGGAATATGGGTCTGAACGGTCACTTGAGGTTCTTAAGCATTTATTATAATTGTCCAATCATGAAATGACAGCAACAACACCAACAAAATGTCTTTTTATAAACTCAATTGTTGTATTTATAATTCCAATTTTTCTAATATATAATTTAATAGTATATCATTGTGCACTCTGAATATGGCTCGTTTGAACTCTTCAAAGCTACTTTAAGCTACTCAAACAAAGATGCCAAAGTGCATAAAATTTAAGTCCGAATTATATTGAAAAAAAATAAAATAAATAAATAAAATTTCAATTTACGATTTGTTTTATATAAACTATCCCCGGAATCTTAATTCTTCACAATCATTCTCATCCACTATCTAATTCGTGAAATAAATAATATTTAAACAACGTTACATCATATCTAAGATGAACAAATAGCATAAAATATTACAACTCAGGTCAATCTTCTTAAGCCAAAAGTGTTACCATTTGTGAACTTGTTTCGGCTTTAAAACCTAGCATTCATTCACAACTTTCGGGATTTTTTTTTAATCAACAAATATGTATTGCATAGCTTCTTGCATTGAATATTGACAATGAAATCTAGAAATAAATGTTATTAGACAATTTCATAGCGAGAAATGTAACAAATGGAATCCCTCATTGAAGCCCAACAGGCGTTGTCTACTCGTTATATTCTCTCGGTGTCCTAATTCTTGTAAGTGATATATATATTATATTATATATAGTATTATTATATATTATAAATTATAGATGTATATTATAATATATGATATTATATGATAGTATATATATAACAGTACTGGCACAATTATTAATGGATTTTCAAAAAAATTTTCTAAATTTCCAA
>JABUQX010039692.1:10000-17585 GCA_015478945.1 Trachelipus rathkii
CGCACAACACAACTTATTTTGTGAGAAGACCCAAGTGATTTTTGTGCAGTCTACACCAATCATTTTTGCAAACCTACATTTTTGCACCTTTCCAGTTGAGAGAGTGCGCCACATCATGTTGCGTAACAGACAATACTCCAATTGTCTACAACCTCTAACCTGAGTTTTCGTCCATTGTGATCTCGCTCTTTTGTCTCACCAAACACTGGTTTGTCTGATTCCTTAGTGCTCATAGCCACTATTATTTAGCTTATCACATTATTACAATTCTTTCAGATATTGTGTCACTGGATCCGGCAAACACCGCACAGTGTCGACGAGCAGCACGCGCTTGAGCACCACACACACGTGCTTATACTTTCTGGACAGCGCCTTACTTGTCCATCCGCCTCCTTGTGTTCCCTCCGCCACCCCCGCTTATATATAATTTCAAATGATTGAAATTTTTATATAGAGAAAAAATTATATAACTTATATAATTTTATTTATATAATGAATATATAGTATCTTAATAAATTCTGTACTCATTATGTATTAGATAATTTATAATTATATTGAAAATATATAGTGATTATATTATAATATATATATTTAATATACGTATATATATATATATATTATCCTTACACACACAACACACACACACACACACACCCGACACACACACCCTACCACACCTACACATACAATCACCCATTTGCTACGAAATTCGTCACGATTTTTCCATCTCCTTTTTCATCGTTGCTTAACTTCCTTACCACTCAAGTCTCACCGTCTTTTATATATTGAGTTCTCATCGTATAAATCAATAGGAACTCAGACTCTCGCCACCACGATGACAAACCCCCCCCCGGGGGAGGGGAACCTCTTATTTGTTTTATATTTATCAAAACCAAAAAAAAAAAAAACCCCCGGGGGAAAAAAAAAAAAAATAATTGTATAAATAATTTAATTCCAGTTTAATTAAAGAGAAACTTCTTTTGTAGAGCACGTAAATATAATAATTAATATTAATAATAATTGATAAATATATTAATAATATATGAGAATAATAGAATTTAGAAATTAAAATTAGAATCATAAATAATCATATATATATATTTAAGAATATATTAATTTAAATATAATTATTATTGAAATTTTAACGGATTACTCAAAATAATATTGATAATAAAATAAAAACAATTATATATATAATTATATAGTATATAATATAATAGATATATAATACCTATTAATAATAATATATATATATAATATACTAAATTATCTATTATAATTAATATATATATATAATTATATATATGAGAGAGTACGAGAGAGAGAGAGAGATTCAGCGACGAGAGAGTGAGAGAGAGAGTTTCTCAATAGCATATTTCGCTAAGATATATCACCGTTAGACGAGTTTGAGACACTGCAATTCTTATGATTAGTAATTTAGAACGTAGTAATTTTTTAACTGTTTTATTTATTATTTTAACTCATGTGCGTCAACAATATTTGATCATGCATATTTGAATTTTTTGTTTTCAAATGTACATTGTTAATCGAAACGCATCAGCAACGTGAAACGAAATCTTTGAATTCGAAACGTAAAAGCACGTGCAAGACCATGAACATTTTTATGTATTGATTCATTTTTATTTTGGCAAAGTTAATCCATTTTCTATGGACGAATTTACTCATAACATACGAATTATCGACACTACATTATAATTTTAAATATTTAATTATTGGTATTAATTACTCTCTCTCTGTTAATTTTATATTTCTATTTTTGGATATCTAAGGAGTGTCTACATATGTCAAGTTAAAAGCCGCTAACACACGTGCGGAGAGAATCCTTATTTACCGTATAATCGCAAACATGGCAGTACCTGCGGCATCTTTATCCTAAAGCACCAGATGCCGTGTATAGAGAGAGAAGAGGAGAGAGAAAAGAGAAGGAAGAAGAGGGTAAAAAGAATAAAGATCCCGTGAGAGAAATTGCTAGAGATAGATAAATGAGATATCTGAAGATTGAGAGATGAGAGAGATGAGAGTGAGAAATATGTCCAAGTAGAGAGAATCTTGAAGAAGAGAGAGAGAGGCGAAGTATATTAGTAATAATAAGAACTATATAATAATATATATATTATATAATATAATAAATCTTATTATAATAATAAGATAATAAAATAAATGAAGTAAAAATAAAAGTACAATACTAATAAAATAAATTCTAATAATATTTGTTTATAATTATTTTATTAAAGACTAAATGTTAATTATATATATATAATTTTATTATTAAAACATAGTGAGTATTTTTTTACTTCAATATAAAATATATAATATACAAAATATAAATTCTTATATATTAACTTATCAAATTGATATTTCGGCCTTGACCTTGACGGATATACCCATATATCCCGAGTCCTACACCTTACTTTAACCTGCACCTAACTGACCATACCTACATAACCTTACCTAACCTAACCTCCTAACCTAACCTAAACCTAACCTAAACCTAACCTAACTAACCTCCTACACTACACTGCGTACACCGTACTGTTAGCCTCACTATCCACACCTGGCACCTAGCATCCAAAAGCCCGGCCTATTGAGACTCATCCAAATATTGATGCCAAGAGCACATTTGGATGCATATCTGATGCTAACATAAGCGCTCATGTAGGTACTGACCTGTTATGGAATTTAACTTATTCCATCCGCTGGACACACCACACACCCACACCTAACACCCCAACTACAATCCACAAACAAAAAAACACACACACATACACACACTCCACACACACACACATGCACACTCTGTTCAATTATTATACATTAATACGCACACCCATACACACGCCACACATCACAACACACAAACCCACACACACACACTATTAATTATTCACATTCGTGTGATTCTTATAGCCACACATTCGCTTTGTGTTATCGGAATTTATTCTGAGTGACCACTTATACACACATTCACTATGGCACTTGCACACACCTTTTAGACACTTTACATTTACACTTATACACAGCGGACGAAAAACCCACACACAGCACACACACCACACACACACACACACATACACACACTACACACACCACTTACACTTCTACACACATTCACTATGACACTTTTATAGACTTTAGCTTACATTTACACTTATACAACACAGTATAAACACACGACAGCCCTTTGTCTTCCCATGGGTCCAATTTTAGCACACCCTAATTTTAGGCCATTTAAAACTTTTTATTTAAAAACATTTCGCAGATCCTAAAAATGTAACTCATTACAGACATCCTTTATATTTTTTAATTTTATTTGTATTAATTTATACTATTTTTAAAACGGAATGAAATAACTCATTGAACTAATGAGTCGTCCGCTACATTGAGTATATTAACATTTAATCATTACATTACAATTGTACGAAAATCTTTATTAACAAATATACTTTATTTGATGATTTATATAGGTAAGTTTAAGCAGATAAAGCAGTAAAACAAAACGCTATAAGATCCCTTATAAGGTGTTAGGTAAATCCCTCGTTTTATTTAGTGACGTCAATTTACTGACAATTAATTTCTAACTAATGTGTTTACTGCATAAATTTATCCTCATTCTGCATTTAGGTTATATGTTTTACTGTTTTAATCAGCATAGTTTAATTAAGACAATTACACTTAGCTCCTTAAGCTGTAAATCAGTAAATCAATAGAGTGTACTATACCTATGCGGTTAATTAGGTATAGTGCGTTAATTGTTATTTACTGCTTACTGCTTTACTTTCTGTTTTACTGCTTTACTTTCTGCTTTACTGCTTTATCTATCTGCTTTATACCTTAAAGCAGATAAATCAGTAAATCAAGTAGAGTGTTATTCCTAACACTTTAACTGTTAATACTTTTTGTGTTTTACTGCTTTACTTGCTACTTGACCACAAGTATTGGTCTAATTTCTGCCTTTACTGCTCTTTAACTTTCTGCTTTTACTGCTTTAACTCATAGCAATCTATGTTTATAACTCATATATTTTTAACATTAGTTTTTTATTTTGTGTTTGAGTATTAATTATATTATAGCAAAAGTATTATCGTATTATTATTATTTTTATTTTATTATTTTTCTTTGTATTTTTCTTAGTTTCATTATTATGCCTATTGTTATTATTATTTAGAACACAACATTTTATGTACACAGAGACACACATCCACTATGACACTTTACACACATTCACTATATGACACTTACACTTATCCCACTAGCTACTTAAATTTTACAACTAGTGCACTGCATCACACAGCACAACACCACACTCCACCAACATCATTCACACACACACACACACACACATGCAAACTCAAGATTAATAACATGCTCACAATCACACTACCTCATCAACATTTTCACTATGACACTTAGCATTTAGCCATTGTATATATATATATTTTAGAAGTTACACAATACACACACACACACTACACACACACACACACACAGATTTCTAAAAGACCCCAAATAACACTTTATATTTACTTACACAATTCGTTATCAAATTTATGTAAAACATATAGATTCAATTAAGCACGTACTTTTATATTACTCATTCAAAATATAAAACCAAATTTGATTTAAAGTTTCTTAAACTTCTATATATAAATCAATCATTAGCTTTGAACAAAGATTTATATAACGTTAATAAAATTTTTCTTTTGATAAATTTATTAAACTATCCATTCTAAATAACTTTACTAAAATTTTATGAAATTTATTTAAAAATATATTTTTAGTACCTCTAAAGGCAATAAATCTGTACATCAGTAAGACCAGCCCTAGCACCTCTATATCAACGCTATGCCAGCGTTTGTTCTATTGACCTTTATGCTTTACTTCATCTTTAGCTATGTTAATAAGTGATAAATAACAAAATTAATTTCATTTTCTGCTAACATACATGTATTTTATTAAAATCGATTCTAAGGTTTTATTTAAAAATAACAATTATTCACTTACATTTATATTATTCACTCGATGTAACCTAAAATTTCAAAGTTTTTTAATATTCGGAGTTTTCTTTGTATTATTATATTTTATCTATGTACGAATACATATATAAATATATAACACACAACCCGCACTCTTAACAGATACGAACTGACCTCTCTCTGTAAATGTGTTGAAATAACTACTTTAGGCCAAATTTAGGATAATCCTTTTTGTATCGGGGCGATTTAAGCCTAAATTCCAAAAGGTCAAATGCGCGACACCTTTTGAAACCTTTTCGCCTTGGACACCTTTTTTTGGAGCTGTTACGATTCTTTTCCTGACCTTGACCTTTTTTTTGGCCTTCACCTTTTTTTCGGCCTTGAAACTCTCTTATTCGGACCAATCCTTTGAGTCTTCCAATGGGTCCACTTTTATGGGCCCACAGAGAGTGAATAAATTATTTTGAGCACCTTAACATTTTTTGTGGACCCTTTAATTTTTTGGGCCACACCCTGCTTTGTTGGCCCCTTCGACGAACAGGGTGCGCCAACGGTTGCGTCGCACCCCGTATGTCCAATCACCCACCCTACATTTTTCGGCCTAATGGGTCATTATTTTTTATGCCCACACCACACCAACAAATATTGGTAAAACTTTTTGAAATTGAATCTCCTTTTAAGGGGCTTTAGCTCCTTTTTTGAACTCTCTAAACTTATTAGATTGTTTGATCTTCGAGCAACACACCGCGCTACGAGGACGAACCCCTTTTGACACAGCAAACGGCAAAGCCAACTGACCGCTCTCTAACACGAACCAATTCCATTTAATGAGTATCCTCTCTCTTTCCCCCCTCGTCCTTCCAGTTTGAGATGGCTTTAAAATTTCCCGACCCCATGAACCACGACTATATTTTTTTTCTCAATGCTCCTGATGAAGCTTCTGTATACTATTATTTAAAAATAAAAATCAAAGATCTTTAATGAAAAATATTTTATTTACGAATGAATAATAATAAATCATTATTTCCTATAATAATATAACTCGTTTCATAAATTACTATGATAAATAATTTATGAGAAATAATGCAACTAATAACTTAACCGCGCAACAACTCTTCCACAGATACTTTTATTTTTGTAATGCTATCGAACAAATTTTACAGCCAAAACAAGCGTAATTTCATAGAAGTACTAACAAATACTTTTTGTAACAAGTACAAACACGTACCGTACCTATTCCAAAAACTGGTTTCCGTTCACACTACTAATCGACCTCAACTCATGAAATTTTTGATTATATATACACACAGTATATATATATAACAAATCAATTTTCCACGTCACATTTAAGCCCCTCTTACTTTACGAAATTTATTGAAAGAGAGAGTTCACCGAAATGTAATATCTCTCCAGAAATCATTTCACTAAACACTCATATCCTTTTCCATGCTATTTAAGTAAACAATAGAATTACCGTAACTAACCGATGTGCACACATCATTCATTTTCTTTGCACCAAATCTCGCATAAGTACCGATTCTTCAAACGAACTTCTAATTTTATATAAACCACCCACGCTTGTCCAGCAGCACGTCCTGATAATAAAATATATAATTAATTCAGTTGTTATAAAATTTTAATATTATACGATTGTTCCCAAAGTAATATTTATGATTATGAGTAATTGATAATATATAATATTCTTATATATAATAATAATTAATAATCTATTTAATTAAATAGTGAAAATTAAGTTTATCAATTAAAATAATTAATATAATTATAATAATAATAATAAATAATTATATATATAATAATATTAATAATAATAATAATAATTGTAAATTGGATAATTTATAATGATAAATAATAGTAGTTCGTAATTACTATTATATAGAAGTATTAATTAACTTTTTTATTAATATATATAATATAACATATGTTGTAATATAACTAACGGATTTATAATATAATTTATATTGCGTATATATATAAAATACTTAAAATATTATATGATAATTTCAAATTTAAATAAATAATCTCTACTATATAGTACCTTGCAAAAAATAAAGTATTTAAGACAATAGATGATGTAAACAATATTATTATATAAAATAATATTATACTCTTTTTACTGCTTTTTGATATATATTAATTGCATTAATATTATTACTATAATTAATAATGAAAATTACTAATTATATTATATATATTATTTATCATAATAATATATATATAGGCGAGAAGAAAGGGAGAGGAGAGAAGAGAGAAGAGAGAGAATGAGAAACCGCAGTTGAGAGAGAGAACGTCAATCTTTAAGATGGAGAAGAGAGGAGAGACCGAAGAGAGGAGAATACGTAGAAAAGATATTTCATATAATGTTGTAATATTTAGAATTAAAATGGCTATAATATCTTTTATATTTAATAATAGTATATAACTTAAATTCAATAATTATTATATTATATTATATATGTAATGTGAATAAATTAATTTATATAAGATATAATAATAAAAAAAAGCGTAATTATAGAAGTTAATTTTTATTATAATTTATATATACATTAGACCTTTTTTGACTCCAATGACTA
>JABUQX010039693.1:0-15000 GCA_015478945.1 Trachelipus rathkii
GAGAAATTATATATATATATATTATATATATATATATTATATATATATATTATATATAATATATATATCATCCTTTTTTTCCCCCAAATAAGACTGGTGGTAAGGTGCGTGGAAACAGAAAAGTAGTATATGTAGATAAGAAGTATGGCAAATCGAAAAGAAAACCCAGCCTAGACCGCTCCTTTATACCTTTTAGTGATGACTCGTCGCAGTCAAAAATCCACCCTAAGCTCACGGAACCGACGGAACCCTCACTATGTGCCAATATAATCAAGTGTTCAGGGTTCGAGATCCCCTGGCGCAGATTGGGGCCACAAGACCATACCCCCCCTCACAAACCCCGCCTTCACCTCCTATTAATGCACCTTTATTCTCGCCTCGCCAAACTCACATTTCTCTCTCTCTCTTCCAAGTCAATCTGAC
The DNA here is from genome assembly GCA_015478945.1 of Trachelipus rathkii. Taxonomy (NCBI): domain Eukaryota; kingdom Metazoa; phylum Arthropoda; class Malacostraca; order Isopoda; family Trachelipodidae; genus Trachelipus; species Trachelipus rathkii. The sequence continues at coordinate 424 of JABUQX010039693.1, forward strand.
TCAATCCACTTTTCTTCGGTCTCCCAGCCGGTTGATCCAACACACTCACCACTATACATTCTCTTAACCAAACCGATTGTCATTCATCCTTTCCACATGAACTAACCTATTTCAATCGTATTAAAAAAAATAAATTAATTTAATCAATCTCGTTTAGCCCCTTTCTTCACACCACATAACTCCTAATACATTCATTCCTTATTTTATCATTTCTTTTAACACCTAACACGGCCCCTAAGATTTGCCAATTTGAACACATTGAACTTTAAGATTCTATACCTCTTTTTTCCAGACAATAGTCCCCTGCACTAATCTATATCATTAACACAGAGAACAGCATACCCTCATGTAGATCCCTAGCGCACTCGAGACTTTAGTCCCTTTACATTCACCCAATGATTTCATTGCACCAGCCACCTTCCTGCCATTCACAACTTTCCTACTACACTCTGCATCATCCGTTCCTTTTTCATCCAACATGTATCCTAAATATTTAAACTCAGACACTTGTATATAATATATATATATAATATATATATAAATAATATATATATATATAATATATATATATATATATATAATATATATATATATATATAATATATATATATAATAGTGATATATGTGTTGGTGGTAGGGTTCTTGAATGGAATCAAAAGTATGTATGTATGACGATAGGGAGGCGTGTGTAAGGAATAAATGGTGTCAAAGGTTGATTGGTTTAGTAATTAATAGCGGAGTGAGGCAGGGTTGTGTTATGTCTCCTTTGCTTATTCAATTTGTATATGGATGAGGTTATGAAAGATTAGAGGTTGGGGGTGGCAGGAATGGTGTTAGAATTAATGGAGAATGGATATGAGTGGGACGGTGCCCTATCTATTATATGCCGGAGATTTGGTTTTGTGTGGGAATCTGAAGAGAGTTTGAGAGGATTGGTAGAGAGATTTGGCAGGGTGTGGTAAAAGGAGGGTTTGAAAGTAAACGTAGATAAGTGTAAGGTTATGGTTGTTTAGTGAGGACAATCCTCATGGTGAAGTTATGTTAGATGGTGAGCAGCTTGGAAAAGTTTCTGAATTTGCACTTTACATCTTTTGTTGTTGAATGAGAAGGGAAACGGATGATGCAGAGTGTAAAGTAGGAAAGTTGTGGAATGGCAGGAAGGTTTGCTGGTGCAAATTAAATCGTTGTGAATGTAAAGGGACTATGTCTGGAGCGCGCCTAGGGTCTTACATGAGGGTAATGTTGTTACCTGTGTTATTGTATAGTAGTGAGACTATGGTCTGGAATAAAGAAGGATAGATCTAAAGTTCAATGTGTTGAGATGGACAATCTTTAGGGCATGCTAGGTGTGAGAAGAATTGATAAAATGAGGAATGAACGTAATTAGAGAGTTTTGTGGTGTGAAGAAAGGGGTAAATGAGAGAATAAATGAAAGTATGCTGAGATGGTTTGGTCATGTGGAAAGGATGAATGATAGTCAGTTGTTAAGCGGATGTATAGTGGCGAGTGGTTTGGGAACCGACCGGCTGGGAGACCGAAGAAAAAGTGGATTGAATCGGTGAATCGAATGTCTGAAGGAGAGAAATGTGGAGTTTGGCAGAGCGAGAATAAAGGTGCCATAATAGGAGTGAATGCGGGGTTTTTGTATGGGGGCATGGTTGTGGCCCACCTGGGCCAAGGGATGAACTCTACATGACGATTTTACACGAATAGTGAACTCCGTCGCGGTCCATGAAAGCTCTAAGGGTGGATTTTCTGTCTGTGACGAGTTCCTTCACTAATTAATGGTACAGAGGGGGCGGTAAAGCTGGGCTTTCTTTTCCGATGCATTACACGCAGCTTACCCCCAGTCTTGGGGAAAAGAGGTAGATAAGGAAAGAAAGATATATAATATATAATATATATAATATATATCATATATACTATATATATAATATATATATAATATATATTATTATATATAATATATATATAATATTATATATGGAGTGAGAAAAGTTGAGAAAATGGTAAATCTGAAACAGGTATAGAATGAAATTATTAGGTGAAATAATCAAAGACCGGAAGTGAGATGGTGGTTGATTGATTTGGAAGTTGTGTAACAAGCGAGGCGTTAATGGAGGGTATTGTTCCGTGGGATTTTAGGAGAGCTGAAATAGTACATTTATATAAGGTAACTGTGGGAATTATAGGGGAATTAGTTTATTGATTGTTGTAGGGAAGATTTATGTTGGTATTTTGGTCGAAAGAGTGTGTCAAGTGACTGAAAGAACTGATTGGTGAAGAACAAGGCGCGTTTAGGAAGTGGTAGAGGATGTGTGTGGATCAGAATCTTTACATTGAAACAAATGATTGAGAAAATGAGGGACATGAAGAATAAAATTGCATTTAGGTTTTAATGGATTTGCAATAGGCATATGAGAGGATTAATAAGGGAAGCTCTATGGCAGGTGTTAGTGATATAGGTGTTGGTGGTAGCTTCTGAATGGAATCAAAAGTATGTATGACGATAGTGAAGCGGTGGTGTAAGAATAAATTGTTGTTGAAACTGATTGGTTTTAATATTAATAGCGGAGTGAAGCAGGTATGTGTTATGTCTCCTTGGTTATTTAATTTGTATATGGATTAGGTTATGAAAGTATTAGAGGTCGGGTGGCAGGAGATGGTGTTAGAATGATGAAAAATGGAGGAGAGTGGAGGGTGCCCTAACTAATTAATGTGCGGATGATTTGGTTTGTGCGGTGAATCTGAAGAGAGTTTGAGAGGATTGGTAGAGAGATTTGGCAGGGTGTAAAAGGAGGAATTTGAAAGTAAACGTAGATAAGATTGTAAGATTATGGTTTTGAGTGAGTATAGTCCTCAGTGTGAAGCTATGTTAGATGGTGAGCAGCTGGAACAAGTGTCTGAGTTTAAATATTTAGTATATATGTTGGATGAAAATTGAACGGATGATGCAGAGTATAGTAGAAAAGTTGTGAATGGCAGGAAGGTGACAGGTGCAATTAAATCGTTTGTGGATGTAAAAGATCTAAGTCTTGAGTGCGCTGGGGTCTTTAATGAGGGTATGTGGTTACCTGTGTTAACGTATAGTAGTGAGACTATGGTCTGGAATAAGAGGTATAGATCTAAAGTTCAATGTGCTCAGATGGACAATCTAAGGGGCGTGTTAGGTGTGAGAAGAATTAATAAAATGAGGAATGAACGTATTAGTGTGTTTTTTGATGTGAAGAAAGGGATAAATGAGAAAATAAAAAAGTACGTTGAGATAGTTTGGTCATGTTTAAAGGATGGATGATAGTTGGTTGGTTAAGCAGATGTAAAGTGGTGAGTGTGTTGGGAATCGACCTGTTGTGAAACCGAAGAAAAGTGGATTGAGTCAGTAAAGGAATGTCTGGAGGAGAGAAAAGTGAGTTTGGTAGAGGCGAGAAGAAAGGTGCACAGTAGGAATGAAAGGCAGGGTTTTGTGAGAGGGTATGGTTGCGGCCCACCTGGGCTAAGGGATGAACCCCACATTGATGAGATGCCATAGGTGATGGTCCATCAGAGTCACGTGAAGCTCTAGGGTGGATTTTCTGCCTGCAACTAGTTCTCACTAAAAGGGATAAATTGGGGCGGTAATCATCATCATCCACCTTCTTTCCCCAAGACGGGGTAAGGTGCGTGACATGTACTGGAAACAAAAAAGTAGTAGAAGAACATGACACAATTCGAAAAGAAAGCCAGCCTTACCGCCCTCTTCATACCTTATAGTGAGAACTCGTCGCAGTCAGAAAATCCACCCTAAAGCTTCACAGGACTGCGACGGACCCTCACTCTGGCATTTCGTCAACATGGGTTTTTTCCCTTGGGCCAGATGGGCCACAACCTTGCCCCCTCACACAACCCCACCATTTACTCCTATTATGCACCTTTCTCCTCACCTCTGCCAAACTCACATTTCTCTCCTCCAGGCATTCCTTTCTGGCTCAATCCCACATTTTCTTCATCTCTCCAGCCCTAGTTCAATTCCCAAACACATTTACCACTATACATCCGCTTAAACCAACTGACATAATCATCATCATCCTTTCAAATATGACCAAACCATCTCAACATACTTTCTTTATTATCAAATTTACCCTTTATTCACACCACACAACTCTTAATACGTTGCATTCCTCCATTTTATTCAATTCCTATCAACACCTAAGCACGCCCGCTAAGATTGTCCATCTGAAACACATTGTACTTTAGATCTATACTCTTATTCCAGACGCATAAGGTCCTCACTACCTATACTTAACACAGGGAACAGCATACCCTCATTTAAGACCCTAGCGCACTCTAGACTTAATCCCTTTACATCCACCAATGATTTAATTGCACCAGCTACCTTCCTGCTATTCACAACTTTCCTACTACACTCTTCATCATCCGTTCCCTTGTATTCCAACATATACTCTAAATATTTAAACTCAGACACTTGTTCCAGCTTCTCACCATCTAACGTAACTTCACGCTGAGGACTGTCCTCACTCACAACCTTACTCTTATCTCTCTACCAATCCTCTCACTCTCCTTCAGATTCTCCACACAAAACTACATCATCCACATATAATGCGTAGGGCACCCTCCACTCTCTCCATCTTCAATCATTCTAACACCATCCCCTGCCACCCCCACCTCTAATTTTTTCATATTGCCATCCAAATTGAATAACCAAGGAGACATAACACATCCTTGCCTCACTCCGCTATTAATATTAAACCAATCACTTTCGACTCCATTTATTCTTACACACCCTTCACTACTGTCATATCATACTTTTGATCCTTTCAGAACCTGCCACCACACCTATATCACTACACCTTCCAAGAGTTCTCTATTAATCCTATCATAACCTGTGCAAATCTATAAAACCTAAATACAACCTATTCTTCTTCTCTCCCTCAATTTCTCAAATCATTTGTTTCAATGTAAAGATGTTAACCCACACATTCTCTACCACTTCTAACGCACCTAGTTCTTCAAACCGTCCAGTCCTTCATATCCACTCTAACGGCACCTTTCAACAAATACCCAGCATATATCAATACAACACTCAATAAATTAATTCCTTATAATTTCTACAAGTTACCCTTATCCCCCTTACCCTTATTTAATATAAGGGGTACTATTACTGCTCCTCTCCAATCCTTATGAACTATACCCTCCATAAAACGCTTTGTTATACAAACTTCCAAATCAATCAATTACCATCTCACCTCCGTTTTTTAATCATTTTCACCTTTAATTTTCATCTATCTATACTGCAAGATTTAACCATTCTTTAAACTTTCTCACTCTACTCATTACCTCTCCCTTACTAATGACCTCATCCCCAAAATACCTATTCCTTTTTGCACCATCAACCCACACACATTCACTACCACTCTTAATTAATGTGCCAATTTTATGCAGATTTTTGAAATGTTCGCTCCTCACCTCCCATCGCAACCATTTCATCAGTTACAAAAGCACATCCCTATTCATTATTCTGAGCAGATTCCCATATTCTCATTCATAACCTTTCGCGCTTCTTCCAGAAGAGCTTCCTATTCCTTGTAAGTCCCCATTCATATCCTTCCAAACTGTTCATTTACCTCTTTTTTTTCCTCCATCGTATGCATCCTATTGTATTCCTTTTTTCCTCCTTATATAATTCCAAACATCTTTCCTTTGAAACCTCGTCAATTACTTTTAGTACATTCAAACCAATTCTTTCTTTTTTTTTAACTTTTAATCTTGCATCATAGATGGAAGGCATTAATAACTGTTACTTTCTTACTTCCACTTTATCACATTCACATGTTTTTTTGCACTACTAACAACTGCTTCTTTATTTGCTCCAGATTTGTTCAGTTTTCAACTTGTCACATTTCACTGGTTTACTTGCAAAGGCTTTTACATACTTTTCCTTATTATTGTTGTTCACTTAACTTCTCACTCTTAATTCTACCCACTTCCTTCCTTATAACCCTCCTCTCCATCCAAGCCCCCATATCTTAATTTTACATAAAGCAACTTAATGATCCAATAATCCCATTCTTAACCCCCTCACTATTTAACATCCAACACAATACTTCAACATCTCTTTCTTATACCAACACATAATCAATCATACTTTTCACTTCCGATATCATCTCTACCTACATCCAACTTTAGTATACTTATGATACTCTTGTATATAAAGAAAGCAATACTTTGCACACATACCTCTCTTCTCACATAAATCGATCACCTTCCTACCATTCTCATTTTCTCCTGACACCCCAAAGCCACCTATTATATACCATCCCTTTTTTGATCACCTATCAAACCATTTAAGTCACCCAGCAACAAATCAATCTGAAGCTCCTACTCACCCCAATTCAAAGCATCAACATGGCATTCAGATTGTCCAGAAAATCGCGCCACGTCCTTCCACATTAACCTCAGAATGGACATATGTCACACACTACACATACCCTTGACCTTTTTCAAACTTGAAAAATAACCATAGCAATTCTAAGTACTCGCACACAAATCTAACATATCTTTGCACCACAAGTCCATCAGAATTGCAACTCCTTCTCTCATTCTTTCATTCCTTTCCACACCAACATATACGAATTTCACACCACACCACTCATTTTCACTGATTCCTTTCATACCGTGGCTCAATCGGTTGAGCGACAGAGGTCGCATGGCAAGGGCCGTGTTTTGATCCCTAGTCCGGATCGTTTGTAGTCAATTACCTAGGATGTTCCCCTTCTAGATTAGGGTTATGCCCATGAGGTGTGAACTTTATTATTATTATTATTATTGAGCTTTTGGGCTCAATGGACGAAAACGTCCCCCTAGTAGCCCTTTTCCTCTATTATTATTAAATTATATTTAATTTCTGTAAGCATAACATGTATTATTTAGTGAGAATAAAGTATTTTTGATTTTGATTGATTTTTTTGATTATTATTATTATTATTATTATTATTATTATTATTATATATATATATATATTATATATATATATATATATATATATATATATATATATTATAATTATTTATTTTTTTTATTTTTATAATTTTTATATATTATATATATATATATATATATATATATATATATATATATATATATATATATATATAATAATAAACAAATATAAAATATATCATAATATATATTGTATAAGGTATATAATATACATTTTACAATATATATTTTTGACACTGGGAGGAGACTAAAATTAAATTCTATAAAGAATTTAATTTTCAGGAGTGTAAATTAATGAAACCAAATTTATTTTACCTTTTTATATGAAATACATATTAATGTCTTTGTTACACAAAAGCACAGTTAACCATTTGATTATTAGTTGGGGATATAATATTTTAATTTAAAGTTGCCCTTGTTGTATGAGCTTATTTTGTAGCTCCCTATATCGAACAGCAGCTTTCCTTTTAACTCTATTACTGTTGTCACTATTATTATCATTATTATTAGTGGTGCAAACTGTTTCTGATAGATTTTCATGAGATATGTTAATCAGGTTCACAAGGAGACCAATCAGGATCATCTGAATGATCCGCACTATCATGAAATAAATGGGGCGAAACAACCATGCTGGAACCTCATATCCCTTCAATAATATCTCAGGAGTTATTGCAAATGGGACATTTGTGTCCATTTCAAGGTTTCTTAATATTGATTTAAATGCTACCTGCCTTTTATTTATAAGCATATTTGCCTCCTTCATTAATAAAGAAAACTCCACCATGTTCTAATATATTTTTACTTAGTGCACTATATATAATGTTTTTCCCTTGTATGACTAAGCATTCAACTAAGCCTCCCAGAAAAATGGCTTTTGCAGGGTAGGGTGAAAACTTTAAAAAAAAATTATATTATGAAGCGTTAAATAATTTTTAATATCTACGTCATTAATTAAGAAAGTTTTTGATATTTTGTACTGAGCTTACTATGCTACTACCTTGGTCACTGACTATAAGTTGTGGAAATCCAAAGTCAAACACATGAAATTGAAATGAAAAATTAAAGACTTATCTATATTTTTACAAATGTAGAATAAAGTTAACAGATCTGGTATATTTTTAAGTTATAATCAATATGTAACCTTTTATACTACATTATTTATTTTTACGTTAAATGGTCCAATGTGGTCAAGAAATATTTCTCTGAAGGGGATTTGAGAAGGATTTATTCTATATCTTTATAGTGATTTTGATTAATTTTTATAGTTCTACCATACATTAGTTTACATTTTATGCAGTGTAGAACATTTTTCTTGACTACTGAGAATGCTGTGAGAATGTAAAACTCCTTTCTCAGTTTAGCCAGGAGTTTATATATACCGTACCTGCATGTTTCATTTTTATATGCAGTTCCTTTATTATTATTTCAGTTAATATATTATTTTTATCCAACAGAATTGGATTTCTTTGATTAAAATCAGCATTTAAGTTTGCTAATTTGCTCTTTATGCTAATATTATTATTTTTATAAGAAAAAGATTAAGTTGTGTTACCAAATTAGTCTCTGTGCTTTTTTGGATTTTTTAAATAGTGACTGTTTCTAAAAAAAAAGTTCTTGTTGGTATTGCCTAAAAATGACACTTCAGCTTTCTTGATATGAACATACTGAATTTGAATCACAATTGGAAAACAAACTTGGGTTTTTCTTATGCACTCTTAAGTTTTAAATTATGAATATATTTCCTGACATAATGTGAAGCCCTGCACAGTTTATCAAAAGAAGAAAACCTACCTAAATTAAATAATGGTACAAAAGAAAAGTTAGAATATTATAAATATTAAAATCTATGTTATTATTATATAATGGATTTGGAACAGTGACTTTTAACTTTTCCTTATTATTTAATATAGGCTCATTTAAGTAATTTGAATTTTTTAATAAAACTTTGTATGAAACACAGCAGGTTACATAATCACTAGGATTCTGAGATCCTTCACAATGGTGAAAGTTATTGGGTGTTTTTCAGATTCAGTTTCAATAAAATTCAGTTGATTATTAATAACAGACCCTTTCTGTTCTACTTTATTTACTATCCAATTTAGAGTTACCATTGAATCAGTATATATATGCAATTTTTATTTTTAAAGGAGTAAAGGTATTATTCGAGTTATCAAGCATTTCTATTAAACACTGAGCACCAAATTTTACAGCAAATAGCTGTAAACCTGGGGTAGACCTATTATTATTTTTTTTGGAAGTTATTTTATTTTTTGCACATAAAAAATGCAAATCACTAGTATTAGTTTTTTGTAGATGTAAAACTACCATAAATGTCTTTACTAGCATCAGTAAATGCTATAATGTTATATGAGGAAGAATAATCCCCTATAAACCTTTTTAACTCAGGTTTTTTTAGTTTTATACTGTGAGCAAATGTTTTTATATTCTTTTAATAAATTACTACCCAATTTTGTGTCCCAAGATATATCTTTATTATTTTGCAATTTATGTAAAAATAATTTGGCTCTATTCTTTCCAGGAAGACAAATATTTAGTGGGTCAAATAGACCATTTATTGAAGATAAAATAGATCTAAAAGTGCTTGCTTTGGTATCCATTTCATTGTTTTATTTATATATGATATCATTTTCAGTATCCCACATCATCCCTAATAGCTTAATATGATTATTTATAGGCTCATCTACATTACTGTTATTATCCAATTCACTATCATTTAATTTTTTAAACTCTGGTGAATTACTATGAAATTGTTGTAAATTAAACCCATAAGAGTTAAATATTACATGTGATTTATGAAAAGCAAGAATAATATCACTTTCAAAAGCTGAGCAATAACCTAAGTTATCCATAGAGGATAGGTTATACAAACATTTTCTAAGTTCAAACTCATCCTGTGTTTCAACAAGCAATATTAGTATTACATAAAGTGCTACCATGAGAATCGAAGGGCTACATCTTATATCAAAAAGGAGTCGCATTAACTTATGAGAAGCAACACTGAAGTCATTTTCATTTATGTTTTTAAACCACAAAAAGTGGAATTTTTCTGTATCTTCCAAAGGCAATTTAATCTGATGAAATGCTTTCTCCATATCAAATATAAGAAAATATTTATTAAACCTAAGTAAAGTCAATACAATATACAATCTGTTATTTAAATTAGGTCCTGGTAAGCTAATATTATTATGTGATAGATTGTTTGGTTTGTTTTTATCACATAAATTAGATATATACACAATTCTGCATTTTGTCACTTCTACATTTTCTAAAAACTGCATTATGAGCTAAAAAAGATACCTTGTTATTATTTTTTATTGAAGTTATTTCAACAGGTTGAATGATGCCTTTGTTTAATTGGTCAACTATGACATTATTATAAGATAGTTTTAGAGGCTCCTTTTTGTATTTTTTAAGTATTGATTTTAACACACAATTATAAATGAAAATTATTTGGCAAAAGATGCATTAATTTATCATTCCATAAACATGACATAATCAGCCTACCTGTCTCAATATCTACATTTTATAAGCTCCATATCCAGTTCCAAAAAATTGTGAGACATTCAAAATTATCGTAATTTAATAATGTTTTTAAATTTTTATCTACCAAATTGTCATCAGTATCTAAATTTATGCTTGTATTTTTATTTTGGGATGAAGATGAAATAGAGTAATCCATCTCTAGTCATTCAATTTTATTTTCAATTTTGACATTCTCTTCGAGCAGGTCTGTCTGTTCTGTGAACCTCTTACATATTTTGAGTATGGTAAATTTTTTATTAATTCAAGTCTCCAGCTAATAGGATTCCAAAAGAAGTATATATAATATAACAGTGAACCGTTATTAGTTAGCCCAAATGAACATGCATTCACCTGTAATATATAAGCTACATTTACCCCTAACAGTATATAGTTCTCCCTATTATTTTTATTTCTTAGGTGCCTATCAGCTAACGGTATTTTATGTTCACTAAATGCCTTTACAATTCGATGGGGAGGTATATTTACTCTGGTTTGTATTTTAGGGACAACGGCAGCTACAATACTGTTTGTTTTATTATTTATTTTTACATTAACTTCTGTGATACAAGTTTCATAATATTTACTTTCATTAAAACCTTTTATATTAACCATTATTTCAGATTGAACAACTTTGTATTGTAATTTTTTGGGCCATTGTTTGTGATATAAAATTTATTTTAGATTCAGAATCTTATAAAACTAAATCTTGGTTATTATTGTTTTTGTTTATACAAGTTGTTGTGAATGTGGGAAGAGTTATGTTTTGAGTACTTGTTACATTCATTGAACTTAACTGTAAGCAATTTGCTGCTTGTTCTGAAGAAGGATTTTCAGTAGGAGTAACATTTAGTTCAACGAAATTGGTTGATACTTCTGATTGTGCATTATTTTTATTTTTATTGTTTTTGTGTTTGGTTTGGCCCATTCTGTTTTTTAACGCACAAGAAAGATGAATGCCATACATTACAATTTTTACATTTATTATTAAAACAACCTACAGTTTTCAATTTTATGATTCAAATACCAACATTTTATACATCCTCCCAATTCTTTTATTTTTTGTAATTTAGATTCAGATGTTTTGAATTTTTGACAGTTAAACAATTTATTATCCATGCAATCAGATATTTGTAATATTTGACAAATAGAACAGCACCTTTTTTGTTGTTTCAGAGCTTTTGTTTTGTTTTGGATTCACATTCAATATTAGTAGTTAAAGCTACTGTTTTTTATATAAAAATGTTATGTGGTTTGAATTGTGTGTGGGTTTGCATTTGTTTTTGATTTTGTGTTTGTGTTCACCAAACAGCTTTCACCTATTCTATTATGAATTTCAAATCAGTTTATTAAAATTTTATCCAAAGTAGGATAAGTATTATTTGCAGAGGTGGGCACCCGCTCATTTAGGGGTAGTCCGCTAGCGCACCTCCGCACCTTGAGAAAACATAGTCCGCTAGCGCTCCTTTGCACCTATTCAGACCATCAAACCTCCGCTATCGCAAGTCCGCACGTCCGCACGTCTTCATCTAATAATGTGCGACTTCACAAAAAGGTTTTAATATTAAATACTAAACAGTATATATCCTTACAAAAGATTTTTTTATAATATTACATGAAAAATTGAATGAATATTTACAAAATCTCAAGATTTTCCTCTTCCTCCTCGTCTTCTTCAAAAGGACAAGAGATCCATATTACTTTCACAAAGATTAGCTGGCTCAAAATTTAAAAGCAGTTAAGGCTGACTTCTTTGCCCTCAAAATATCCCCACCGATACTAAATATTCACTCTACAGCAGCAGAACTAGGGAGAGGTGTATTATTATATTTATGACAAGTTCAACAAATCTGCCTATGCTGAAAGGAAAAGATGTCCTTGGTGAGAGGAGCGCTGGTGTTAGTTTGCTTCCAGCAGTCCATTGCTAATTTAAGGTCCTCACCAAATCATTCTGAGCTCCCTTTCTTGAGATATTTTGAGACCACCCTGTCACCAATAAGAAGGTTATTTCGTTCAACTGACTTTAGTGAATCCATGAGAGCCTCGACGCCTGCAGAGTCGAATGCTAATGCTACGTATCAGCCTCGGTAGCTATATATATATATATATTATATATATATATATATATATATATATATATAGTATATATATATATATATATATTATATAATAATAGATATATATATATATAGTTTGGGTTTTACACGAATTGATTTAGATACTTGCTAGTTATTATAGTAAATAATTTAATTAATTAAAGTTATAGATGTGGGTAATAGCCATTCAGTCTATAAAATCAATTTAAATGTTATTTATCATATATGGTACCATTAAGGAGGTTGAGATTGGTTTTGAAAGTTTAATTATTAAAAAACAATAAGTCTTAGACTAAAAGTATAATTAGTTATAAACTTAAAATAAAAATTATATTTCTTTATTCTAACCAATAAGAATTCTTAAGTAAACTTTACTTTCATTTTTCAAAAAGGTGCGGAACAAAAGAGCGGAAACTTTTTTTGATCCGCACTGCAAGTCGCTAATTTCCTGACATCTCCGCACCTCCGCTAGTCCGCACCTATTCTGGTAGTCCGCTCGGAGCGGACTAGCGGACTAAAGAGCGGAAGTGCCCACCTCTGATTATTTGTAATATTAATGTACTGAGTTTTATATTGTTTTGGCAAGTCATTCCACAAAAAGTGTTGGCAAAACACTTTTCTAGCTATTTCTAGGCTATCTTTTTGGCTCTCTATTAATTTAGCATCACTGATCCAGTGATAAAAACATTTGTTAATTTTAATTTGCACAGTTTTTCTATAACAGAAACCTGTTATGATGACTTATTACTAATGGGACTTATTAGCAAATTTTTGTCCATGTCATAATCCATATCTGCAATGGGGATTTTTTGAATTAAAATTTTAGCTGGACCTTTGAGCTGTTTCATTAAACAAGAATGTCTAGCAAATTTATTGCATTTTGCCGTATTCAAAATTTCTTCAAAGTTTTTCATAAACCTATCAAAATCTTCAGGCTTTACATGAAATTCAGGAAGCTGAAGTTCAGTTCTTTTTAAACCAGAAAAACTAGTTTCACTATGAGAATTATTTGAGGAAGCATTCTATACAGGGGTTATTTTAGTTTCAAGATCACTTATTAATACTGAAATGCCAAAAGAGTAGTAGTCATCTTTTTGGCAAAGTTTCTCCCAGCCTTCATATGTGAATTCACCACATTCAGAGTATAAAGTTAGTATATCCTTGTCCAAATCAGTTAATTCCTTTAATTTTGTTTTTAAACTTTTTATGAGACCCTTATTTTCATCTGGTGTATATAAAGTCGCACCAGCTGTGATTTTATTTATCAATTTAGTGACCATCATACATTTTGTCCTTCATTTTTTAACATGAGCCGAAACTTTTTGAAATAATGAGGATGATGTTACTCCATCCCCAATAATTTACTTAATTTCTTTTAATTCTATTTTTGGATCCACTGAATCCATATTTATATGTTAACCTATTTTAAATTTTTTATAATATAGGGTATATGCATATATTGTTTATAATTTTTCAGCCTCGATAGCCCTATGTTGCTTTTAACTGTCTCTAATTTTATATGTTTCAATATTATATTTAATAAAAGAAGTATATATATATATATATAATATATATATATATAATAATATATATATATATATATTATATATATATATATATAATATATATATATATATATATATATATATATATATCTAGTAAAATAGGTTATACTTATTTGCCTATGTTATATATACACAGGCTTAGGTAATTAGGTAATTAGTTATTTTAATGTTAAATTTTGATTATTTAGGTATGTTTCTCTTTTTATTCCATCCATATTAGATATGGAGAGTAAAACTAAAATCATAAACTATCAGCAAGAAATGAGCTTAGTTAATAAATGCTTACCCTAGTTTAGAAATATGAAGTTCCTCTTCAGCTGGTTTTTCCTCATTCCAAAGCAGGCCTCTTCATTGTGACTTAGCCTATGTTTCTTCTAGCC
>JABUQX010039693.1:20000-30000 GCA_015478945.1 Trachelipus rathkii
ATAATTCATTATGTATATATATTCTTTCATTTTCCCATTGTTTATTGTTCTAAGGCTATATTTGTTAATGTAACGATCATAATGATATTTATATTTCTCTCTATATGCTCTAGTAGGAAATATGACTAGCTGTGAATTTTTTTCGTTCTTGTCGATCAACTGCAAGGTTCTTTACCTATTGTCCAATTGTCCATCCCAGCTGCTACAGGTCTTCTTCAGTTATTTAAGAACATAAAAAATTCAGAGACGGTGAGAAGCCACTGTCCTATTCTGCCTCTCCAAACACGCAATTCAAGCTAAAAAAAAATACTACCAAAAACAATTGGCCAGCCATCAGTTCCAATATATTTATCATTACAATCAACATCAAGCCCCTATGTCCTTGAACATGCAATTTAAATTAAAGAGAAGGATACAATACAAATAATGTAACCAATTGTCATGAACCATTGGCAAAGTTAATTTTGCACTTTTTTTTTTATTATACCATCAAGGCATATTCCCCCCCCACCCCATCTAAACAGAAATATAAAAATAAAAGGAGCAATGCACAAGTTTCAATCGTACCCAAATCATTCATATACCTTTCCAACCACATCCTGATGTAAGCCATTCTGAAAATTAACTATGTTACTGAACTAAATATTTTCTTTTCATATCACATCTTGTTCTTCAATCATGATCTGGTATGAAAAACTTACTCTCCTTAGCAGAGTCGAGAGAGTAAATTGTATAAATCTGAAACATATTACCTCTATGAAATCTCATTTCCACAGAAAACTACCCAGTCCGTTCAATCGAATTTCAAAACTCTTAGATTCTAAATTACAGATCCTACTTGTTGCTCTCCGTTGTATTTCCTAGAGCATGTCAATCTCCTTTCTTAGTTAAGGACTCCCAAGTCAATTAACAACTTAACAATTATAGAGCTTCCTCATTATCTTATTACTCTTTTAAGCAACAAAACCGTTTATAATACTTAACATTTTGTTAGCTATGTTTATAACCTCTAAATATTGCTCTGACACTTTCAAATTGCTACCAATAATAATCACACATCCTTCTTTAACCTGCAGACTTCAGCCATTTTCCATTAATGTCATAATTAAAATCCTTATTTGAGTCACCAGTGAGAGATACCTTACTCTTTTTTGAATTATTATTGAAAAATCTATACTATACAAATTGATATGAAACAGCATGAATTCGAAAATGATTGGTTTAATATTAATATCGGAGTGAGACAGGGATGTGTGTTGTATCTCCTTGGTTATTCAATTTGTATATGGATGAGGTTATGAAAGAATTAGAGGTGGGGGTGGCAGGGGATGGTGTTAGAATGATGGAGGGTGCCCTATCCTATTATTTACGAATAATAATTAATGAATAATGAATGAATCTGATTGAGTGTTTGAAAGGATTGGTAGAGAGATTTGGCAGGGTGTGTAAAAGGAGGGGTTTGAAAGTAAAACGTAGATAAGAGTAAGGTTATGGTTTTGAGGGAGGACAGACCTCGGTGTGAAGTTATGTTAGATGTGAGCAGCTGGAACAATGTCTGAGTTTATAAATTTAGGAATATATGTTGGATGATAAGGGAACGGATGATGTAGAATGAAATAGGATAGCTGTGAATGGCAGGAAGGTGGCTGGTGCAATTAAATCGTTGTTGGATGTAAAGGGACTAAGTCTTGAGTGCCCAAGGGTCTTTCATGAGGGTATGTTGTTACCTGTGTATTGTATAGTAGTGAGACTATGGTCTGGAATACAATATGTTCTAAAGTACAATGTTATTCAGATGGACAATCTTAAGGGGTGTGCTAGGTGTGAGAAGAATTGATAAAAATGAGGAATAACGTATTAGAGAGTTGTGTGTGTGAAAGAAAGTGGTAAATGAAAGAATAAATGAATACGTTGAGATGGTTTGGTCATGTGGAAAGGATGGATGATATATCGTCATCACCCACCCTCTTTCCCCTAAGACTGGGGATAAGGTGCGTCACATGCACCGGAAACAGAAAAGTAGTAGTAGAATATGACGCAAGTCGAAAAGAAAGCCCAGCCATACCGGCCACTTTATACCTTTTAATGAGTACTCGTCGCAGTCAGAAAACCCACCTACAGCTTCACGGGACCACGACGGGACCTCTCTTATATGATATCTCGTCAATGTGGGTTGCATCCCTTGGCCCCGGTGGGCCACAACCATACCCCTTCACCAAAACCCCGCTATTCACTCCTAATTATGCACCTGTCCTTCCTCAGCCTTCGCCTAGCTTACATTTTTCTCCTCCAAGCATTCCTTTACTGGACTCAATCCGCTTTTCTTCGGTCTCCCAGCCGTCGATTCCCAACACACACACCTTAACATCCGGCTTAACCAAACGAACTATCATTCCAATCCTTTTCACATGAACCAAACCATCTCACCGTACTTTCATTTTATCTCTCATTTATATCCCTTTCTTCACATCACACAAACTCTCCTAAACCGTTCATTTCTCATTTTATACCCATTCTTCTTCACTAACAAATCCCTAAGAATGTCCTCTGAAACACATGTACTTTAGATATATACTCTTGTTCATACCATATGTCTTAACTCTTTATGCATTAGGCCAGGTAACAACATATCCGCTCCAGTAAGACCCTACGCGCACTCAAGACTGTCCCTTTACGATCACCATTGCACCAGCCACCTTCCTACATTCACGACTTTTCCTACTATATTCATCATCATCCGTTCCCTTTTCATCCAACATCTATATCCTAAATATTTTAAAACTCAGGACACTTGTTCCAGTTGCTTCACATCTAAATAACCTGCAACACCGAGTTCTGTCCTCAACTCACAACCAATAACATTTAAACCTCTATCACGTTTAAAATCAAACCCATCCTTTTACACACACTGCCAAATCTTTTTACCAATCCTCTCAAACTCTCTTCAGATTCGCCACACAAAACCAAAAATTAGCATATAATAGGAGGTAGGCCCCCCTCCACTCTCTTCATTCTCTATCATTCTAATACCATCCTGCCTCTCCACCTCTAATTCTTTTCATAACCCCCATCCATATACAAATTGAATAACCATGGAGACATAACTCATCCCTGCCTCACTTGACATTTTATTAATATTACAATCACTTTCGACTCCATTTATTCTTACTCACGCTTCACTATCGTCGTACATACTTATTCCATTCAGATGCTTACCACCAACACCATAAATCACTAACACCTTACATAGAGCTTCCCTATTAATCCTATCATACGCCTGTTGCAAATCCATAAAACCTAATACAATTTATTCTTCCTCCCTCATTTATTCAATCATTTGTAATTTCAAAATGTAAAGATTTTTGGCCATTCTACTACTAAATGCTACCTGTTCTTCACCAATCAGTCCTTAGTCACTCGATGCACTCTTTCGAACCAAAATAAAGGCAAATATCTTCCCTACAACACTCAATAAACTAATTCCACTAAATTTCCTACAGTTACCCTTATTTTGTATATATCCTTATATAAGGGTACTATTACTGCTCTCCAATCCCTCGGAACTATAACCTCCATAAACGCTTTATTACACAACTTCCAAATCCAATCGATCATCATCTCGCCTCCGTTCTTGCTCATTTCACCAGCAAATTTCATCTATGCCTGGCAGATTTACCATTCTTCAACTTTCTCTCACTCTACCCATTCCACCTTACAATGACCTTATCCCCCAAAAATACCTATTCCTTCTATGCACCATCAAGTCCCACACATTCACATATGACCTCTTCATTCCTGCAATGTTATGCATATTTTCGAAGTGTTCCTCCACATTCTCTTAACTTTATGAATTAAAGTTACGAAAGCACCATCCCTATTCATTATTCTAAGCAAGCTATTCCCCTTGTTTTCATTCTTAACCTTTTCTCGCTTCCTCCAGAAGAGCTTCCTATTCCCTTGTAAGTCCCCATTCATCCCTTCAAAAGTCCAGAATATAGAATATATTGTTTTATCCGAGTTAAGTTTTTGTTCCTTTTTTCCTCCTTATATAATTCCAAAAATCTTCTTTTTAAACCTCATCATTGGTTTTTTAGTACATTTGATCACGCTTGGCTTTTTTACATTTTACCGCTTGCATCAACCTCTTAATTCCATTTCATCAGTTAAATCTTACTTCCTACTTTAGACATCCACATAACTTCTTTTGGCAACTGCCTAACAACCGCCTTCCTTCATTTGTTTCCAAGATTTGTTCAGTTATTAACCTTTTCACATTAAACTGATATACTTCGAGCGCTCTTAAATACTTATCCTTTATTACCTTGTTCCTTAACTTATCACTCTTAATCTATCGCACTTCCTTCTAGTAGAACTTCCCATCCATTCAGCCCGCACCAACTTAAATTTTGCATAAAACATAAATGATCCGATAATATTCATCTTAAACCCCCTCACTGATTTACTTCCAACACATACTTCACATCTTCACCAACACACAAAATCAAATCATACTTTTCACTTCAATACCCATCTCTACTACGCCAACTCAATAATTATGAATATGTTAAAAAGAAAGTATTAACTCAACGCGGCACATACCTCTCTTCTCAACAGAAATCAATCACCTTCCTACCATCTCATTTTCTCCAAGACACCCACCAAGCCACTGTTATAACATCCCCTTTTTTGATTATCTAATCCAACCATTTAGGGTCACCCAACACAATCAAACTGAGCCCCCACTCACCCATTAAAAACATCATTCAGATTTATTCCAGAAAATCGTACTTCTTCAACATTATCCTCAAATGGACCTATGTCACAACCACACACATACCTTGACCTTTCAAAACTTAAATTTAACGATTGGAATTTCTAGTACCACACACACAAAATCTACCTAGCTCTCTACCATACCACAAATCACTCATCAAAATTGCAACTTCCTCCTCTCCCGCTCTCATTCCTTTCACACACCAGCACAAACACATTTTACGACACCACTCCACTCAATTTTCAACCCGTTTCCTTTCATTGTTTCAGTCACAGGAGAGCAAATCAAATTTGCCCTTTCCAAATACATCCATCACCTCTCTCCTCTTCTCCTCAACATTTATTCCTCTGACATTCCATGTACATATACAATTCATACATTTTCGCCGTAAGATAGAAGGCCGCTTTCGGCGATCACGACCTTCTCCGTGGCATGCATTAGCTTCCTGGCAAAAGATAAGTGGTAGTGGGCAGCCAACCAAACTACCATACCTCCTTATCCGCCTTCTACGCACACGCAGGACATAAACGTGTGACAATTCTTTCTCCCCCAACATAACGATATAGGGGAATGGATGTCTGTAAGATGTGTTCTAGAAGAGGGGTGTGGCATATAAGTATGTGTATATGATATTTGGATAAAAGGTGGGTGTCTGTAAGATGTTGTCTGGAGGATGAGTGTGTATATGCATGCAGAACAGAAAGGCAAAGCATTAGGCACTGGAATGACATCCATACCATAAGCAAAATGGGAGGTAGTTTCATCGCTGCGAGTATTGCACGCTACTCTACCTCAATATGAAACCTATGATATATTATATTATATATATATATATATATATATATATTATATATATATATATATATTATATATATATATTATATATATATATATATATATATATATATATATATATATATATATATATCTTCGCTTCTTCTTCTTCTTCATCTTCCTTCTAATTTTCTCAAGAATGGGAGTAAGGTGCGTTACATTGCATCGGAAAAGAAAAGCAGTAGAAGAACATACACAAGTCGAAAAGAAGCCCGGCCCTTACCGCCCCTCTGTAACCATTAATTAGTGAGAACTCGTCCTAGTCAGAAAAATCCACACTAGAGCTTCATTGGAACAGCGATGATCCCTCAACGATGGTATATTCGTATGTAAAGGGTTTCATCTCCCTTGGCTCCAGGTGGGCACAACCTACCCCCTCACAATCCCCCGCCATTCAACTCTTGTATACACGCTTTCTCTTGGCTCTAGCAAACTCCCATTTGCTCTCAAATCAAACAATCGTTTACTGACTCAATCCACTTTTTCCTTTTTCTTTTCAGACGGTCGGTTCCCACAGAGCACTCACCAGCTATAGCATCCGCTTAACCAACCGACTATCATTCATCTTTCCATATGATTAAACCATCTCAACATACTTAATTTTATTCTCTCATTTACTCCTATTTTCACACCACACAACAACTCTTCTATACGTTTCATTTCCTCATTTTATCAATTCTTCTCACACACTACAACACCCTAAGATTGTCCATTCTTAACACCACATAAAACTTTAGATCTATACTTCCTTATTCCCAGACCATAGTCTCACTACTACTACAATAACACAGGTTAACAACATACCCTCATGTAACCTAGCACACTCAAAGACTTAGTCCCCTTTACATTCACCAAACGATTTAATTGCACCAGCACCTTACTCTGCCATTCACAAACTTTCCTACTTATCAAAGGTAATCATCCGTTCCTTCCTCATCCAACATATACCTAATATTTAACTCAGACACTTGTTCCAGCTGCTCAACCATCTAACAAAAACTTCACATTGAGGACTGCCTTCACTCACAACCATAACCTTACTCTTATCCACGTTAACTTTCAAGCCCCCCCTTTTACACACGCCAAGCCAAATCTTGTAACCAATCCTCTCAAACTCTCTTCAGATTCGCCACACAGAACCAAATCATCCGCATTAATAGTAGGGCACCCTCCACTCTCCTCTCCCATTCTCATCATTCTAAACACCATTTTCCTGCCATCCCCACCTCGAATTCTTTATAACACCCCATCCATAATACAAATTGAATAAGCAAGGAAAGACATACAACAACCCTGTATCACTCGTCTATTAATCTAAACCAATACGCATTGCCACAATTTATTCTTACACACGCTTCACTATCGTCATACATACTTTAGATTCCATTCAGATGCCTACCCCACCATATATCACTAACACTGCCATAAAGCTCCCTATTAAATATAATATATTATATTCTCTAATTTATCTCTTCCTCCTTATTCCCCAAGACGGGGTAGGTGCGTGTCATGCATCGGAAAAGAAAAGCAGTAGAAATGTAAAGACAAAATCCGAAATTAAAAGCCCAGCTACCGCTCCCTTTATAACATTAGGTGAGAACTCGTCACAGACGAAAATCCACACCTAGAGCTTCATAGGACCGCGACGGAAACTCACTATGGTAAATCCGTCAAGTAAAGGGTTAACCCTTGCACAGGTGGGCCACAAACCATACCCCCACAATCCCCCGCCATTCACTCCTGTATACACCTTTCTTCTTGCCTCTACCAAACTCACATTTCTCTCTCCTTCAAACATTCGTTACTGACTCGATCCACACTTTTCTTCGGTCTCACGGCCGATCGATCCCAACACACCTCGTCCACTATACATCCGCTAACCAACCGACTATCATCCATCATTTCCATATGACCAAACCATCTCAACGTACTTTCATTTATTCTCTCATTTACCCCTTTCTTCACACCACACAAAACTCCGTAAATATTTCATTCTTTCTCATTTTATAATTCTCAACATCTAGCACACCCTAAGATTGGTTCCATCTACACATGAACTTTAGAATCTATACGCTCTTATTCCAGAACATAGTCTCAACTATTATACAATAACACAGGTAACAACATACCCTCATGTAAGACCCTAGCGCACTCAAGACTTAGTCCCTTTACATTCACCAACGAATTAATTGCACCAGCCACCTTCCTGCCATTCACAACTTTCCTACTTCACTCTGCATCATCCGTTCCCTCTCATTCCAACAATATTACCCTAAATATTTAACTCCCGACACTTGGTTTCCAGCCTGCCTCACCATCTAATATAACTTAACAAGGACTGTCCTCACTTCACAACCATAACCTTACTCTTATCATCGTTTACTTTCAAACCCCTCCTTTTACACACCCTGCCAAATCTCTCTACCAATCCTCTCAAACTCTGTTCAGATTCGCCACAAAAAAACAAATCATCCGCATATAAAGGTAGGGCACTCCCTCCATCATCTCTTCTCCATCCTCCTCCCCTTGTTCATGCATCCCCAACCTCCGAATTCCTTTCAAGCCCCATCCATATACAAATTGAATAACCAAGGAGACATAACACACCCTGTTCACTCCGCTATTAATCCTAAACCAATCACCATTGACACCATTTTTCTTACACACACACGCTTCACTTATCGTCATACATACTTTTATTCATCTCAGAAGCCTACCACCAACAGCATACTATCACTTAACACCTGCCATAGCTTCCCTATTAATTCTATCATACGCCTGTTTGCAAATCCATAAAACCTAGAATACAATTTATTCTTCCTCCCTCATTTACTCGATCATTTGTTTTCCAATGTAAAGATTTGATTCACACATCCTCTACGATCTTCTAAACTCCACCTTGTTTCTTTACGAAACAGTCCTCAGTCCACTCGACGCACGTCTTTCTAACCAAATACCATCAAATAATACCTTCCCTACAACACTCAATAAAACTTATTCCCTTAATAATTTCTACAGTTCCCCTTTTCCTCCTTTTTTCTCCCCTTAATATATATATATATATATATAATTATATATATATATATATTATATATATATATATATATATAATATATATATATATATATATATAATATATATATATATATATATACGTATATATATAATATATATATATATATATATATAATTATATATATATATAATATATATATATTATATATATATATATATATAATATAATATATTTATATATATATATCCATATTTATATTTTCTCTTCTCTTTCCTTTACCTTCTTCTTCTAATTTCTTCACATTCTTGCAATTTTAAGTGTGACTTGTCCTAACGACATCCAGGAGCTATGATCTGTGCTAGTTAAATTATCGGCATAGTTGTTGATTTTAATAAAGGGGATATAAGATTAAATAGGTTGTGCATGAAGAAGTTGAATTGGGTGGTTGAGAGAATAGCTCCCTGGGGGATTCCGTTATATAGTTTGCAGCTTCGAGAGAAATGGTGACCCTAGGTGACCATGACGGTGAGACCAGTTTGTGAATTTGCTAATATATATTAATTTTTTTTGTCATTGGTGTTAAGGTTTATGTTTATAATTTTGTTTATTAAGTGATGACGGAAGACCGTATGTAATTCATTGTTTATGTCTATACTTGCGAGTAAAGTGCGTAAGCATAGGGGTTTATGATCAAGCTCCATCATAATGTATTGGGTGAAATCAGTTGAGATCTGTGGTGGTAGAATGTTCTTGTCTTAAGGAATGTTGTAATTCATACAAAGGGAATGCAATGGCAGGATTTGAAAATTATTAGTTTCTTCAAAAAATTTAGATACGGTGAAGAGGGAGAGTATGGGTCTATAGGAATGTGGATGGTGGATGCTTTATTTGGTTTTAGTATTGCTATTATAAGGGCTTTTCCAATAAAATGATATATAATATATATAATAATATATATATATATATAATAATAATAATATAATAATAATATATATAATTATTATAATAATATATATATGCCTTAATTAAAATATACTTGTAAAATCTCTCCTTAAACGTTTCATTAATGAAACAAAATTCACAACCTTTTCTTCTCATCAAACAACTTATTCTATAAACCCTTGAACACAATTTATTTCTAATTCAAACAAAACCCATGGGTCGCGAAGTAATGGATCTCCCCTTTCCCCTATCCTTGCCAACATCATGGAACTTTTAGAAATCCATCACATTCTCCCCCACCCTCTTCTTAACAACTCCTTTTGGTACAGATATGTGGATATTTTCGCAGCTGTACCTGTTAACACTAACCCTATTGATATCCTCACATTCATTAATAACATCAACCCAAAATACATATACTATAAAATGCATAT
>JABUQX010039693.1:35000-64670 GCA_015478945.1 Trachelipus rathkii
AGTCAACCAAACAAAAGTTAAAATAAGAATAATAATTCAGAAGCCGTATGGGCCTATCTAGACTGTTCCCAGTCAACCCAAAACAATTAATAATTAGGAAAAATTGATTCTTAATATTTAATTATTATGGGTTGATGGGACAGTCTAGATAGCCCATGCGGCTTCTGAATTATTATTCTTATTTTATTAATTAATTATGAGTTGACTGGGACATTCTAGAGGGATCAATTTATATTTAATTATTATCTAATTATTAATATTAGGGTGACGGGCAGTCTAGGTTGGCCCATGTGGCCTCTTAATTATAAATACTATTATTAATTACATTAATAATTAATTAAAAATTATTCTTAATTCTAATTTATGGGTGGCTGGGACAGCGCTTAAAAGGACTATGTGGTTGTAAATACTATTCTTAGTTTATAATAGTTGACTGGACATTCTAGAGGGATCCAGTGCTTAATTATTATTTTAATTATTAAGATTATTGGTTATCCCACGTCTAGATAGGCCCATGCAGCTTCTTAATTATTAATTTTTATTTATTTATTCTATTATGGGTGACTGGGAACATTCTAGAAGGCTCAAATGCGCTTCTTGAATTATTAATGTTTAATTGCTTGACTGGAGACAGTCTAAAAATTAAACGGCTTCTTAAGTATATTTCTATATTTATTATGATACTGAACATCTAGAGCGTCAAGCCTTCTTTAATTATTATTTTTAATTAATTAATTATTATTGGTTGACTGGGACATCTAGATAGGAGTTCAATACGGCTTCTGAATATTATTCTTATGTTACTATTATTTAGGTTGACGCGACATTCTAGAGGGGCCAAAACGGCATTTCTTAATTATTAACTTTTATTGTTACTGGAACAGTCTAAAATAGACCATGCGGCTTCTTAAGTATTATTTATTATAGGATGACTGGACATTCTAGAGGGTTAATGCAGCTTCTTCATTATTATTCTAATAATACTTAAGAAGCTGCATTAACCTCTCTAGAAGGTCCCAGTAAATATATATATAAATAAGAAATAATACTAAGAGCATAAAAACATTAGATACCAGTCAACCCAATAAAAAATTAAATAATTAAGAAAGCCGCGAATTCGCCACTCAGAATGTCCACGTCAACCATAATAATAAAAATAAGTATATTATTTTAAGGAAGCCCAACCTATCTAGACGGTCCCAGTCAAACCAACAAAAATATTATATATAATTAAAAAATAATAATTAAGAAACCGCATGACGCCTCTAGACTGTCCCAGTCAAATCAAAAAATGAAATGAATACGAAGAAGCCACATGGTTTTTTAGACTGTCCCAAAATCAACCAATAATATATTAATAATTTAATATAAGCCTCATTTGCCCCTCTAAAATGTCCCAGTTAACTTATTAATAAAATATTCAAATAATAATTAAATAATACTGAAGAGAGCCGCATGGGCCAACTCTTTGTCGAAATAGCTCAACCCAATAAATAATTAATAATAAAATAATAAATAAAGAAGCCGTTATTGACCCCTAGAATTCACAGTCAAACTTCATATAATAAAATAAGGAATAATACTAAGAAGCCGCATATCCGATTTAGACATTGAGGACAACCAATAAAAATAATATTAAGAAGCCGCATTCCCACTCGTAGAATGTCCCAGCAACCAATACATATAACTAAATAAAGTAAGAAAATTATTTTAAAGAAGCCGCACTAGCCCTATCTGGACTGTCCCAGTCAACCAATAATAATATATGTAATTAATAATTAAAAATATAATAAGAAAACCGCATTACGCCTCTAGACTGTCCCCAGGTCAACTCATTAAAAATGAGAAATAATACTTAGAAAGCCCACATGTCTTTTGAAGACTGTCCCAGTCAACCAATAGAAGAAATTAATAATTAAGAAACCACATGGCCCTTAAAATTCCCAGTCAACTCATAAAAAATCAATAATAAAATTAGAATAATACTTAGAAGCCGCATGGCCTATCTAGACTGGCTAGCAACCAATAATAATCATAATTATAAATAATAATTAAAGAACCCCATTAAACCCCCCTAGAATGTCACAGTCAACTCATAAATAAATTAAGAATAATAACTTAAGAAGCCCGGCATGTCCTTTAGACTCTCAATCAACCAATAAAAATAAATAATAAGAACCGCATTGCCCCTCTAGAATAGTACCCAGCAACCAGAATAAATGAGGAAATAAGAATAAATACTTAGAGCCGCATGGCATCAACAACTTCACGCGCTATCTTATCCCAAAGCCAAAAATCTACCTCCTCGTTTCTTTACGTTGCGCCCTCTCCAGCATATATAATTCTTTTCAATAAGGGCTGTAAAGAAATGTAGAGCATATCAAATACTGGCTAACATATTATTATACGACATTATACAAACAATTATATATAATATATATATATATATAATATAAATATATATATATTATAATAATATATATATATATATATATATATATATATATAATATAATATACTATATATATTAATTAGCTGCATTCTCGGCGATAATTTCAATTTTTACCCTATGCCCTAAGCTCGGTTCAAAAAATCCTTACCCAATGGAAACAATGAGACAACAACCAAGCTAAAGAATTTACTAGAGCTTACTCTTTACAATACAGCAAAGTAGTGAAGATCAAAGCAGAATTTTAAGAAATGCATAAAATGTATAGTTTTATCTTAATTTTTTTATTCTATTTTAGTTTTATTTCTTAAGTAACAAAAAAATTAAAAAAAAAAAATAAAAAAATTAAAAAAACAAAAAAATCTAAAAAAAAATCCTTGAAGAACAAAACAGAATATGAAGCTATATAGGAAGAAAATCAAGTAAATAAATCATTGATTTTTAATTTGATTTTTTCGTCCCCTCCCTTATATATATAGTTATATATAATATATATATATATATAATACTATTTCATTATTATTAAAATTGTCGATATATAATATTGTACATATAATAATATATATATAGATATATATAATAGATTATAAATTATATATTATATTATATATATATTATATATATAATATATAATATATAAATAATATATGATTATATATAAGTATATTATATATATATATATATATATATATATATATATATAACTATAATATATATATAGTATATATATAATATATATTATAGAAATCTGAATTTTAGTGACAATTTTTAAACCAAATAAATAAAAAATTAAAGAAAGAAAAGCATTTTAATTTCCTGGTTTAAACACTAATACAAACGTGTCACAACTAGTTTTTCCTTTATTTAAGCTAAAAATATTTAAAAAATATTATTAAGCATTAAAATTAATAGTAAACTAAATTAAAAACACCACAGTAACTATCACAGAAAAAAAAAACATACAAAAAAATAATTCCCTATATGAAACGTTCTTTATGACAAAAATAAAACGACCTAAAAAACAACAAGAGCACGAAAAAATCTTCATTGGTAGGTTAAATGGAAATTAAAAAATATAGGTTTCAATCGGTGTTACTAAAACCCACACATAATATATAATATATATATATATATATATATATATATATATATATATATATATATATATATATATATATAAAAATATATATATATATAATCAAATAAAAAATCAAAAAAGCCTCATACAAAAAGGCCCCAAAAACTGCAATATAAAATTATTATTTAAATGTTGCGTTTTATAATTAAGCAGTTTTAGATTAACAGAATACAAATAAAAAATATACAAATTGAATAATAATTTAAGATTTTTACAATATTATTATAATTATAATTTTATTATGCAAAACTTTAAATATATTTTCTAAAACTGACATTATTTTAAAATTTTGGGGTAACTATTTGTTTTATAATAATTTCATATTTGTCTAAGAAAACTAAAATTTGATCCTTAATTGTTTTTGAATTTTGTGAGCCGAACCTTTGTCAAATATAAAAATACATATGTAAATATATTAAACATAAATTGTTAAAGTTAATGCGGTGTTTCCCATATTCATTCCAAAAATTGATGAGAACAACGATAGATATATAATATAAATAATTATATATATATATATATATATAGTATAATATTAATATATATAAGATATATATATATAATATATATTAAATATCTTTGAACTATTTATAATATATATATATATATATTTATATTAAAAAAATAATAATATATATTATAGAAACAGTTTAACCTATGGCTTTGCAAATTTGGTTTTGATACTATCATTGATGATTCTTTTATATATATATATATATAATATATATATATTATATTTATAATATATAAATATATATATATATATATATAATATATATATTATATAATATATATATATCATTATAATAATATAATATATATATGGCCAGCATCCCGAAGGGTTCAGGCATGTAACTAGAAAACTATAAATCTACAGGAAAATGAAATACATTTTATGATTCAGAGGAATTTCATCGAAAAAACTTAAAAAAAATGTATTGATCTAATATGTTTTAATAAACAGTGTCTTAAATATAGTAAAACGCTACACCTCCCACTTGTACGCTTAGATGCCCCTCTGATCTTAAACCTGTCTGCGTTTGTTCACGGTGTCAAAGCACCGCGTTTGTAAGCTTTGAAAAAATATTTTTTTTCTTTCTATACCTTTTGGGGGTTCAGACCCGCATAGGAGGACAGAAAGGGGGACGAGAGCCACCCCCGTCGGTCCCCGTAGCCGAGAAACCCGACCTCTATTCAATCGTTCTTTTTAAACCCGGAATGGTATTGTTAGTTTATTTTAAAAAAAAATAAAAATCACAATTTGGCACCTCATCTAATAATAATAACGAGCATGATTCGATTCTCAAAAAAACTGTAATTTTACGACAGGTGAACATATTTACCTGTTAAAACAGGAAAACGTGTTTTTAATGTTTTTAATTCTGCGGCAAGTTCAATCCCAATTTTATCAAAAGATATAGATTTTGCTGCTAGCAGACATTATTTTTATACATGCCTGCCTATCTGACCACAACCTTATATATATATTAATATTAATATATATATATATTAATAATAATTAAATATATATATATATTATAATATATACATATATTATATATATATATATATATACTAGCAGCTTTGGCGGCCGATAAATTCTATCGACATACCATGTTGAGTTGTAGCGGATAATAAAGGCATCTGATGCTAGCTGTATGTAGGCACATCACCGCTGAGTTGTAATCCCAATTACCCCCTAAAATGTTTCTTAAATTTAAATCTATGTAAACTAAGTAATCTGAGACAGAGAATAATTTCTTTCATAACAATTGTTTTAAGTAAAATTAATTTTTATAGTTTATAATTTAGTGTCATTTACATTGTAGACAAACAAAGAGAAAAAAACATAAATCTGCCCCATGATGCTTTAAAATTTGCTTATTATCATACATAAAAAAAATGTAAACAAATTTTTCTTTTTCTCTTTACAAACAAACTATGTTAAAAACCAATCTGAAATGTCAATATATCTTATATAACGATAAAATAATACAATATAAATAGAATATATATATTATATACTATATATATATTTATATATAATAATATAATTCTAAGAATAGTATTAATTATAATATACAAAAAAATCTGGAATTAAAAAACTGACAACAGCTAAAGCAATATTATGTAACAAAATTAAATAAATCAAATTAATAATTAGAACATGTATGGAATAACCTGTCAAATGGGCTATTTTCAAATGTCAAATCTTATATATTAGGCTTAGAAATACATCAACAATGATATCTGCATTTCAATAATAGAAACTAAATACAAAACACCACTAGAAACTATCACAGAAAAAAAAATCATAGCAAATAAAAAAATTCCCTATTTGAAACGTTCTTATGACAAAATAAAACTAAGACTAAAAACAATATTCCAAAAAGCGACGAGAAAAAATCTGTTCATTTAGGTTAAATGGAATTAAAAAATTAAGAGGAGTGTTTTACTAAAACTTACAACACACACATTAATATATATTAATATAATATATATATATATAATAATATATATACTATATAATATATATATATATATAATATATATTAGCCAAATAAAAAATCGAAAAAAGCCTCATACAAAAAGGCCCCAAAAACTGCAATATAAAATTATTATTCTAAATCTATTAACAGTAAACAGTTTAGATTAACAGGAATACAAATAAAAAGTACACATATCAACTAAGATCTGTTAAGATTTTCAAAATATATTATTATCACCTTATTATACTTCCTCATGATATTGTTTTCATCTTTAATATTTTATAACTACATATTTTTTTCAACCTTTTTAACCATTGTTTTATAATAATTTCATATTTGTCTAAGAAAACTAAAATTTGATCCTCAATTGTTTTTGATTGTGAGCCGAACCTTTGTCAAATATAAAAATACATGATCCTAATATATTAAACAAAAATTTCTGTATAAAAAAGCGGTGTTTTCCCATCATCAATCCCAAAAATTGATGATATCGAACGATATATAATATATATATAATAATATATATATAATATATATATATAATAAACGTCCCCCCCCTCTGTCCCCCCGTCGGCTCGAGCCCCCTAAATTTGGGTGAAATATTTTGTTTTTTTGGGAAATGTTTAAGTTTTTTTAGGGCTCGAGCCGACGGGAACCAGAAGAGGGAATTTATATCCACTCGATCGTACTATATCAGTAATGGCGGCACGGACCCCGCTGAATCACCCTCAAAGACACATAAGAGCGGACCGTGAACCATCCCGGAGGGGGATTAGTCCCCCCGTGCGTCCACCGGGGGAGGCCGAGAGACCCGATTCCTGCCATCTTTGTTTTCCCTAGGGAATTCCTTTAAAGGTTAAAAAAAAAAAATTACTTCAAAAAAAAAAAAAAAAAAAAAAAAGTTCAAATCCCATCCTTAGAAATTTCGGCTAAATTTCCAAAAATTAATTTTTTACTTGTAGACCTGCCGTTCTCTCACATACTGTGGCATTAAAAATAATCTGACTCATCTTACATATATATTATATATATAGGATACTATATATATATAATATATATAATATATTAAAAATTATAATATATATATGATATTATATATTAATATATATTAATAATATAATAGTATATATATATATATATATATATATATATATAGATTATTAATTATAATATATAATAAACTAAAAAATTTAAATAAAATGATTACTTAATTTAAGGAAAGCTCAAAAATAAAAAAAAACATAAAGTTATACCCTTGTTACTTCGATATCATTTTTAATTTTTAATTTGCATATAAAAAATTATTACCAACCTTACCAATACTAAATTATTTTGAGGGAGCATGTTTACTAAGTTCCTAACTATATATATATATATAATATATAAATAATACATTTATATAATATTATATATATAACCTATATAAATATACTTATATATAGTATAATATAATATATTATATTATATATATATATATATATAAATAATATATAATACCATTATGTCTATGATCTTAAAATACGGCACGCCACTCACTCAGCAGTTATATTAAATATATAAATATAATATTATATATATATTATATATATATATATATATATATATTAATAATAATTATATAATAATATATATAAACGAATTAGGAAATAATCCTGTAATATATATAAAGATAATTCCTATTAATATAATTATTATATTATAATACTAATATAAATATATATATATAATATAATATCATATTTATATATAGTATATTATATACACCGCTTATTAAGAGCAATGGAAGTTGGACAAAATATTTTGATGAAAGGGAAAATATCAATTTCACCAAGCAACATTCTGTAAATTTCCGGAACAAGTATAATCGAAATAAATTGTTATTAACACTGCTTTCCCAAAGTTTTCACAAACAGTAGTTTGTTCACTTGTCAATCAAGTCAAGCAGAAAATACTTCTTTCTTTGTAGCAGTAGTTTCCTGTAAACAAATAAGAAATTCAACCATTTTTCAGTGACCAAGAATATTGCACATTTTTAGCTTGAAAGTGCGAAAATGATTTTTCAACCCAACAATCACAGAGAGATGTTCTTTGAATCCAATTGCCAACAATTTCCGGGCAGCTATGACTGTTAACGAAAACACCACTATTCTCAAAAGTCCAGTCCGTCATATTGTAAAGGTAGATGATATCGGAGAATAACACTTAACAGAGTTTCTGCTACTCTTCCTCCCTACTCACACGTATTCTCTTAGTGTTACCAAGTAATTTCAGTAAGTAACTAATTCAGAGACACTCTCTTATGGTTGCATATATAGATTTGTAAAAGTTTGAACAACTATACTGGTTTAAAATTTTGCAACTTCTGATCCAGCCATTCTCTTACCGAATTTTGAATGAACATCGTTGCTTACATCTAATTGAATAAATGCAGTCTTCGCTCTTAGAGGGCCAATATTTTGTAAAATCATTTAATCTACATTACTTCGAAAATTATTGACCCCTTTCAATCTTTCAAAGTCATGTGAAAGGACCGCTGACTGTGGATAAAGTAAAAAGCCATGCTCAGTATAAAGGATTTACAAAAATATTATATCACAAAAGGGCATTTTGCTATGTGACTCAAAAAAAATATTTAAAGCAGACATTGCAGAAACGTTTCACCGCAAGGGAGTAGAGCAAGCCATACCGATTTTGCTACATATCCAATAATTGCTGGTATTCTCTGATAACAAATTCACAAAAATTCTTAAGCTTTTCAACTCTTACTGTTGTATATATAGAAATGAGAATATATTTTTGAAACCATGCTTCAATATCCAATAGTGAAGAGCAATCAGCAGCTGTCCTGAATAGTTGGCAATGAATCATGAGCAGAACATCCAATATCAACAAACCCATGTCCCAATCGCTCCTTGATTTTGTTAAAAAAATGTTTAACCCCTATTCTAGATAATACCCCCCAAAAATTGCAATTAGTTCATTACGCGCAGAGAGCTATTGTTTTTCTTTTGCATTCATATTTTTAAGCATTCAATAAAAAATCAGAGATTGTGCTGTAGATTTTACCGGGAGGCAAGATTTACTTCTAAAAGTTCATTACTGAATCCCGTTTAACAGGGTTGATAATATCTAACAGATTACTTACGGAATACTTTATATGTCCTTGTATTTGAAGCGTATCGGTCTAATCGAAATTAAAGATTGCGTCTCAGAAATATTCACAGGTCTGGCATTCCAAAGCTATTGAGTAAAGACATTTAATACAATGCCTACGCTTTGTACGGCACATGGTAAACTATAGGTCAAAACAAATCTTGTATAATTTGAAGAGTCAATCCAATAGATTTGAAATATTATATTATGGTCGCTAATTCCTAAATTCTCTTCAGCCGCGGCTAATTTAAGTTCTTTGCCACCAAAAATGTCATTTCTGAAAAACGTGGGGTGTGAAAACTTGATGCACTGCACGCAAAGTCAGTTTTATGTTTCAGTATTATAAATGATTGTGTAATATCGTTCTTCCTCCAATGGGACTGATATAAAAACGGGAAGAACATAGTTGCCAACGAACACAGTATCCGTAAATTCTTCATAATATCTTCTCAAGTCCTTAATTGAAAACACAGTTTCCTCTGCCTTTGGGCCATTATTATTCAATTTAATTTAAATTTTTAAACAAGCTGAAAATTTAATAAAATTAGCTTAATATATAATATAAATATATATAATAATATATATATTATATATTATATATATATATATATAATATATATATATATAAATACGTAAATATTTTAATTTAAAATTAATATATAGTACTATATAATAATATATATTATAATATATATATATATGATAATATATATATATATAATTTAATTGTAATAAACGGCTCCGACCCGTGCGTGCTAGAGAAATTATTGATTTTAGTGTTATAAAAATATATTTTTTTTGATAAATAAGAAATTTTAAAATATTTTGCTAACATAAAAATTATCTCAACTGTTCACCGGGTTAAGGGTACAGGCAATCCCTCAGAGGAGAATAGCCCACTCTGTTTCACAGTGCATAAATAGATATAATATATACTGATATATAGAAATAAAGAAGATAAATATATATAGAAGAAAAGAGATAAGAAAGAAAAGATAAGATAGAGATAATATAGAATAAAAGATAAGAAAGAGTTAGAGATATGGAAAAGAGTGATCTCTAAGATCCTTAGAATAGAGAAGAGTGATCTCTAAGATCGTTAGATTCCACATTTTCAAGGAGAGCTATGTTAGTGCAATCACCCCAAATGTATGAGGTATGCTGCATACAGGCATAAACGACATTTCTATAAAGATAAAATAGATTGGATGCTGTGAATAAATTTTGAATGCTCTTCAGAATGCCCAGCATCTTAAAAGCTTCTTTAGTAAAAGAAATAATTTGATAATTCCGAGAAAGAAAATGAGATCATGAGATAATGAAAAAATGAAATAATGCGATAATGAGAAAATGAGATAAATATGATATAATAAAGATAGACCGCACACTATCACCTCAGCAGCGTTCAATCCAAGTTAAGCCTTTTATGCCCGGAGAAAAAAAATAAAATATAAAGCAAAGGATACAAAGCATTCACACGAAAAAAATGATTACACAAAATGATGACATATGTACAAACAAAATGGTACTTCAGTCAATTACCCGAACTAACTCCGGTTAATTAGCTTAAAAATCATGCAGGAAAGAAAAAAAAAAGTTTGGGAATATAGAAGGGTGAACAATTGTTTAAGCCGGATATAAAACGTCTGGGCCAGGGATAGAGGCAAAGTCTCTCATACTATCCTAAATCTAGCAACATTTCCTTTTCCAACCATGTTGAACTTAAAAAAACAAGATGAATATAGGGCAAAGCCTTTAGACAAGGGAAAGAGGATCAAGAGTTAAGGAGACCCTGACGGTAGCATCTCTCACTCGGAGTAACTAACGAGAAAAATAGGGTGAAGATGACAAGATTAGTAATAAGACGAAGAGGAAGTGAAGAGAGTATAGAGCAATTAACGATAGCCCTAAAAGACCTTAAAAGATAGACATGTGAGTGGTGGCAAGGCCTAACACACAACCGAAGCAAGGAAGGAGAGAAGCTCTATATGCCTGCTCAAGAAATGATTAAAAAAAGAGTGGACTTGTGATCTCATGTGCAAATAAAGAATAATAAAACACTGTAAAATATGTCCTAGCATATAACTACGCGCGGTCGTGGAACGGAGTCAAAACCACTGACTAAATATGTATATATTATATATTGATAATACTATATTTATATTTAATAGGAAAAAATAAGTAAGTGCAATTCTATATAGCAAGTTTGATAGACAAATGTAGAATTACATAACCAAGAAGATTATGAATATATATATAATATATATAGATATATAATAGTAATAAGATAATATAGAATATAATATAAATATATATATAAGAAATATATAGTAATATAATAGATAATGAATATAAACAGTAGAATTACTAACAATAGTAGTAGATATAGTAATAACTAAACGTGGGAAGTGACCAAAATGAAACAGTGCGTAGGTTTGTCATGAGTGCGATGCATTGATCTCTCGATGCCAAACAGTAAATGGTAATAATTGAGTGTAGGGTAAGTACATGGCTCCGGCCCCACAGGCGCATTTATAATCACTAAATAACGGTGTTAACATAATATCACACATAAAATTAAAAACGACGAGCGGTAATATTGTGAAATTGGTCGTATAGCAAGGAGCGCATCAGCATTCGCTAGGGAGAGGTCCCGTCGGCTCCATAGAATAAAGTGTAAGCGTAGTGCTCAACAAGTGATGATTTCCTCGCTTTTTATCCCGAGGTTAACAATCGCACAAACCGGATATTTAGAAATTGAGCAAGGAAACAACATAGAAATGTACGCTCATAGGAGAATATAGTGAGTACACCCAATCAATGATAATGAGGTGCATGTATGGGAAAATAAGTGACATTATGAAAATTAAATATTGAGGTGGTGATTACCATGAGTAGGTAATCCAGGGGGAAAAGAGTACTAGACAATAGGGTATTAATAGTGTAAATAAAACCTATAACAGGGAGACAAAAAGATACGGGAGGTGAGGTAGATCCAGGGATAAAAATAAACTATATCACTCCCCTAGATAAAAATTAACCGTACGGGGCGTAGGAACTATCATGTAGAATAGAAGGTAAGATAGACGATATAGCCTATGGTATATATTATATAACTTTGAGCCTCTCACAAGTTAGCGACAGATAGATCACTTAAAAGTTGATAAAATGATATATTATAAGATATATATTAAATTTATGAAATGGGCCCCCCAGTATCAAACGAATGACATACCTATACCATAGTAACGAAAGAGAAGAGAGACGAGCTCGTGCCCTTAAAGACTAATAAGCGGCGGTCCACAGGCCCCACTGTGTACTTACTATTGATACTAACAAATAATACAAGTATGTAATCATCGCATTAACAATTATATATATTAATTATGAATTTTAAGCCATCAGTAGATTGGAGATAATGTGTTGTAGTGTTATAAGATAGGGAGTAGATAGCATGAAAATTATTTTGCAGGTAAGTGGGCAGTGTACCTTAATACAAAGAAACTGGGATATAAAAATATTTTATTACGTATAGGAGCAGTGGCACCCGATAGACAGGTATTAAATTTTTCAACGGTCAGTTAGATGGACGCACGACGTGGCAACTTTCGAAAGTGAGGGATAATACATTTACAAAGAAGTTAAATTATATATAATAGTATATATATATACGTATATATATAATATATAATAGATTACCTAATAAGATAGATAGATAGATAAAGATAAATAGATATATAAATATAGATATATATATAATTAATAGATATAAATGAATAGTATATATATAAATGAATAAAAGAAGATGAGTGAAAGAAAATGAGTATATAATAATTAATATTATAAATGAATAGTAAGATACCAGTGAAATAAAAATAGAAATGATAAATAAAAAGAATAAGATATATATAATATAACGTGGAGAGGACGTATGGATAGGAACACTATATATGACCTCAGATAGTCCAAGAGAGTAAGATGTGAGTGAGTGGGTATAAAGTACGTAAAAATAATGGTAACGTTATACCGTGGAGATAGGTATAAAGTATGAATAAGAAGAATGATTAGTCAAAGTGATAGTTACGATAGGTGAAAAGACTCATTTAAAATGAAATGAGAAAAATAATATAGTATAATAGATATAAATAAAGAAAAATAAGCACACGGCCTTAGTAGACATCAATAATAGCAACGTGGACTGCAAAAGGAAAGATACGACATAGTGATGGTGAACTTTGCGATTTCTATGGAAAGGAAGATCACGGGATCTTCCAAAGATCTTCAGAGGAGGACGACGGGGGGTGACTATACGTAAACTGAACTCAGTAACCACACCCAATCCGTCACTACGAGCAAACACTATTGCGGCATACGAGCGTCGTTCACTCATCACCTTGAGAAGCTTTTAAAGATCTAAACAGTAGTCGTGAGCCACTAGAGCAGGAGTTGCACCGAGCTATCGTGTGTAGGCGATTTTGCAGTTTCATTGAGTCGTTTTATACTCTAACACATTCCTATTTTACACAAGTAAAAGGATCACGGCCACTAAAAGTATGAGTGAATAGATGTAGAAGAAGAGAGAGAAAGAGAAGAAGAAGTCTCAGCCTGAAAATTCAAATAAAGAAAGATTAATTACTAATCAAAAAGACATTGAGAGGAACACAAAAATTTGCAACAGAAATTTAACAGAAGATAGTAGAGTTATTTGTATTAAATTTCTACAGGCGTATTCATTCAAATTTTTATGTGAAAGAAAGGAGAGTAACAGAATATTTTATAGAATATTAAATTTCTTTTTTAATATATATATAATATAAACAGAGATAATGAAAATTTAAAGATGTTAATATAACAGTACACATACCAGTAAATCTCTTTTAGTAGCCACAAGGAAGAAATAAGTATGGGCCGGGAAAACCTGAAAAATAACCTGGTAACGCAGAGAGATAAATAGATATATATATAGTATAATATATAATAGAAATAATAATAGAGAGATATAAATAGATAGATAGATGAATATATAGATATATTGAAAATATATATGTAAGATATAGAGATAATTAAGATATATAAATGAGGATATGAATATAAATAAGATATATATATATAGTTGCAAAGAAACCAAAATATTAATAAGATATATAATAGTATATATAGATAAGATTAGTAATATAAATGAGCAGAAAGTAAGGATAAATATGATATGAATATATAGATATATATATTAACATGATAGATATTATATATATATGGAAATTGTCCGTCTTGGGCAGCTTAAAAAGTGAAATGAGTTAATCAGAATCGATGAGTGTATTTCTGATATATGCAATGAAAGTTATGAGGAATAATAGGATCGAGTTGATATACCCGAAGTTATATTTCACTTATGATTTGTAGAGATCGAACATTTAAGAGTGGACATTGCTTCGAGACTAAAATCTACATGAAGAGTAAGTTTTTCAAAAATGAAATATTGATTATATATAATATAGAGAGATATATAGAGAGATATATATATAATATAATATATATAGAAAATATAATATATAAGTATATATATTATAAATATATATATTTAAAGATGAAAAATGCAATGACCCTCGAAATATATGTACTATAGTAGAATACTAAATAAAATAGTCAATCCTTATGCATAATAGGGGCAAATATGATCTAAGGTGAGGGGAACGTTACCAAGAAGGTATACTGAGATAGCATAAAAATATAATAAAAACGTAGTATATATAGGAACCTATATTTTTAAACAACTTTTTGAAGGTTCCGAAAAAAATGATTAGAAAAAAAAAATTAGTATATCCAGAAAATGAAGTGAGCTGCAAAAAGAGGCGAACTTTGGATTGGCTACATTTGCATATACGTAGGGTATATGAGAGATAGTAAAAAAATGCAGATAAAGGTTATAAATAATAAAGTAATATGACTGCGTAAGAGGGTGAAAAGAAGATAATGAAGAAATATATTGTGATCTCAATAACTAATCAAATAATCAATTTGACGAAGAAGATAATTTGCGAGTTACGTGCGGAGATACGTGGCTCACAGCAGAACAAAGGTAACCGTAAGATAGTGGAAGAGGGTGAGAGAAATAAAAGTGTTATATATATAGTTATATATATATATATAATATATGCATATATATAAAAGTTATGAATAGAGTATATATATATAGCAGAAATAGTTATATTATAGGACGTAAATAGCCGAGACCGGTAAAATAGTCCGTAATATGGTATGTAGTAGAGAGCTAATATGCACCAGTATATACATCAGTAAAAGCGAAAGAGAAAGCATATATAGTGAGATAAAGCCTACGATTAGTACGAATAATTTAGATGGAAGCGATCATGAGTTTAATAGAGTGGTCAGTAAGGACATATAAAAACGTACGGAGATAAATTATTAGCGTGGCATCCTATAGGGAAACGGATATTTAGCCGCGGGAAATAATGAAGCGGCTATATATAATATATAGAGATCTAGATGAAATATCTCATTTAATAACTGACCGAAAATATTATCAGATATATCACGAAAGAGATATTTCTGTCTTACACATTATTCAATCTGTATATATTGGATATAGGTTAAGTTACGAGATCTAGGATTCAGAGAGATATTCCATCGAACACCAGATTCAAACTTAAAACCCTTAAGCCATAACTTAAAACTATAACTCTAACGTGAGAGCCCCGAAAAAAAACCTATATCCTAACCGTAAAAGCCATGAACAGCACAACATATACAAAGACAAAATACCAGACAAACACATCGAAACTTGAGAACAAACATAGAGTGAAGACAAAATACCGAGACTCACGCGGGCCAAATAATACAAAAAAAGAAAGCGACAAGACAAAAATACATAAACAGGCATAACTAACTATAGAGAGCTACATATCAAAATAGTAAAAAAGAGAATAAAGGCGTAATATAGCCACGAGATAAAGGAACGGACCGGGGGTTAAGGGGGGGAGGCCGGTACAATAAAGTAGTGAGTCCATAACTAAAAAAGGTGTAATAATTAGGGATATTATATATATATATATAATAAGAGTAGTAGATAAGTAAAGGGAAGGAGGATATATAAGAAGATATATATATAGATATATATAGTATATATATATATAATATATTAGATATATATATAATATAATAGTATACACTGGAGATATATAGATATAATTATGATATAAAGTAAAATCTAGTGAAATAATAGATTTTTATTAGATTTATGTTGCAAAATGGTGACGAATGAGACAATTATCTTATTTGTTTTGATATTTAGTATTATTTGATTTTAATATCACGTTGCTAATGGCATTACAATTTACATTGGATGTAATAATTGCAAACCAGAAATTAGTCAGAAACTGATAATAGAAAAGGGATATTATAAGAAGAAGATTCGGTAGAGAATAGAAAGAGAGAAGAGAGGGCAGAGTTGGGGAGCGCACAGAGGAGCGAGAGAACGAGCCTACAGGAAAAAACCAAAAGAAGTGAATTCAGCCGAAAAGTCGAAAGAAGGGGAGGAACCGGGTGAGGGGAAAGGAAGGGGGGGATTTAGTAACGAACTTTTCATGAAAAAAATGTTTACGATCACCTTAATGTGACCTTATGAAACTGGAGAGAACCACTTACCACCTGCTCAAATTAAGAGCAGGAGCATTAGTTATTGGGTCTATCTTACTTAGTCATCGTCATTCGATGGGGACGACGTGATTAATCTCGTAATTCCCTCTCAACTCAGTATGTGATTAAGTGAGTTCAGCCTCTCATTGAATTAATTCGCACTCCATGTACTGTATTGTGATTAATTATGTGGCGGATTGTGCTATTAGTGTATGTATCTGATATTGATTATGTTAGACGACGACGTGTCAACGAATCAAAGCACATTTCCCTTGAGTGCATGCGTGACAGTGACACTCTCCGCCCGCATGGCCCCCGGCGCGCGAGAGTTGACCACCAGCACATGACCCCGCTGTTCTACGAGGATAATGGTAATGGTGGGGGGGGGGGCGTAGAAAATGGATTATGGGTGGGAGTAGGCGCTCATAAGTGCTATTAATCGAGGTAACATAGATGATGATAGGGTAATGTAAGTTAACCCGATAGGACTGTAAGGTTACCCCCTGTCGTAACACCCCAAAGACCAAAGAGCGGTGAGCTCACCGGTATAAACCAGCCCCGGATGTAGATTATAAGTCCACCTACCTCAGTGACGTACTCAACTCGAGTGAGGCAAGACCTCAGACTGAGCTCCCATAGCGGCGTATATAGTAACCCTGAAGGTTTAGGGTACTGTAGCTAGTTTATAGTGAAAAAAAAAAAATATATAATAGACTAAAAAAATATAAATAAAAAAAAAAAAAAGAGTTGAGGGTAAATCCAGCCGTTGAGAATGATAGCGTATGTTAGAGTATCCTAATAAATATATATATTAAGATAAGGGTTACTTGTGAGAGATCCAGGCCGTGCTGACCGTCAACATTAACCTCGGGGTAAGCTACCAGTGAGGTAAAAAAATATACTATGTAACCATAGTTAAGAAAATAAAGAAATATAATATAAAAAATATATTGAGAGAGAAAGAAATTTTTAAAAATAAAACTTTTTCAATTAATCGTCATCGGTGAAATTTGCTCTAATCGTCATAGTAATTATTCATAATCAGTCCCATCTACATAATATAAATATATAAATATAGATATAAATTATAATAAGATATATATAGATAGTAGAATATAGATATATAGATATTAATATATATATATAAAAGAATATATATAAGAAGAATATATAGAAGATAATTATATATATATATATATATAATATAGATATATTATATATGAAAACGGGAATAAAATTTAATAAGTAAAAGGATATAGTGAGGTAAAAATGATAAGCTCCAAGGGTGAGGATATGAAGCCCTAAAAAGTAAAATAAAAATTATAATAAGGGTTAATAGGGTATAATAGGTAAGCATAAAGTCGTATGGAGTAGAAGGTATGATTACGGTAAAAAGTAGGACCAACCTATGATGCTACCCCAAGATACTAAATGTTAATGGTGAAGGTCAATATATATCAACTGTGTAAGTAGTTTAAGCGTAAAGTGCTGGCGCTCCTAGAAATTAGATATGATTGGGTGATGATACCAGTCTGAGCTTAGCTTCCTTGAGGTATGCCAATAATAGACACATAGCACGGACTTAACATCTCACCAAACACACTTTCCTAATACAATATTAAAAACAGAGAATTACCTAAAATGTACAGAAGTGTTTCGACAAGGTCTTGTCTCTTTTCTCGCAAGTTAAAGTATATAAAATATATTTAGAAAACTAAAGAAATATATTTATTTTTTATTTATGTTACGATGGTATTACCTCAGAATTAGTAAGGTTGGTATTTCTATTAAGCTATTTGTTAGTAAGGTTTAACATTTATGCAATGAAAATTATTTTTAATTATAATTGGTGTCTACCTTTATGTAAATCTCCAGGATGATAGATGAGGAAAAATATTAGCAGCGGTATACAAATTGGGAAAATTTGAATTGGAATTGACAGTAAGGGCCGTCATGTGAATAATTGTATTCTTTTGTTGGATGTACAAGTATGTTGCTAAATTAGTATGTTTCAATGTTATGATAATTTGTAGTTTGTATTTTATGCGATATAGAAATCTGTTAGTAGTTCGGCAAGATGTGTACAGAATTTATTGGAGTGAGATTAGTAATCCAAGTGGTGCTGATATGTTGTCAGATTTCTGATGGAAAAGTATATTGTT
The DNA here is from genome assembly GCA_015478945.1 of Trachelipus rathkii. Lineage (NCBI taxonomy): Eukaryota > Metazoa > Arthropoda > Malacostraca > Isopoda > Trachelipodidae > Trachelipus > Trachelipus rathkii. The sequence continues at coordinate 54,045 of JABUQX010039693.1, forward strand.
TGGTATTGTTAATAAAGAATTATTATGTGACAATTGGTGTAAGCAAGGTATTTTGATAGTAAGGCATGAGGGATTTGTTATGACTGTGCATATTGGAGGGATTAAGATGTAACAGATTCAACAAACACACGATACGCCACTAAACCGCCCCCAAAACTCACACGATATGCAAAAAGGAAGGATCCCCATGCCGTTATACAAAAACGCTTGCTACAATTTGTAACAATATTATATGGAGAAAAATGAGAACTGGTCATCTCATCCCGCACATGAAAAGTACAACAACCAAAACACGAGCAATCGCTAAACACGACCTAGGAGACACCAGAACACCAAGGGAATATCGAGCGCCCAAGACACGGCAGCTCAACGCAACAAGAAAATTTAAACAGAAAGAATGGCAAATCAAATACAATACACAATTCAAGAAACATAGAACATGTAGACAGGAGACGATATGAAACAGACAACAAGAACAGCGCAAAGAGTGTACAGAGGAACGAGCCTGGGTCATGCATATTCAATTCTTGCCAAGCCTTAATAAGAGAACCCACACCTCTACTAGGAACGCGATTACAAAGGTAGACACAATACACAGAACACTCAAGCAACTCTTCATGCACAATGTAACCTTAGCTACAAAAAACGTATAAGTAACGAGAGATAGCCCAAGAAAGGGAGGGTTACCTACGTAATGAGGAATAGAAATGGCGGTAGAGGATGAGTAACAAAAGAGCCCACATTTCGTAACCACCTGTCCTCCGCCGTCATTGTTAATATGTACTTGAGAAAGAGTCGGACAGAGAGAATTAGAATCACGAAAAACAATTACCTATACATCACGAGCAGATTCTCTCACAATGTCTCATTAATATTATATAAGAAGTGTATTTTAATGTGAGTGGTATTGTCATATGCAAACCTGCATCACAATACCACAAGAGTGGAAAGCGAGTAACTCCCGCAGAATAAGCCAAGTACATATTAATAGATCGTGGAGCCGAGGTAGTACAGTACGACTACCTTAGCACTCAAAAGTGGGGAAGCGAGACCCCCCCCCCAAAGTGAGATAGCTACAGACGCCATACAAGCTCGAGTAAATGTAGAGTACCTCAGTTATGGTGAGATAGACTGAAAGGTCAAACTAAAGCTGTACCGGCACAGTACTAAATCAAAGAAGTGTAAGAGTATCGGTGATATATTTGGCGTACCCCCCCTATGAGATTTAGAAATCATAATGTACGTGCGTTTATAGAAGGATGAAAAGCGAGGACACACCTACATTTACACTCTGCGGTGCGTTATGAATTATTTCTATATGTAGTTTTTTTAATAAGAGAATTTTGCGTCCTAACAAGGGAATTGAGCCAAGAATCAGATGTTCATTCGAAGCACCATCGTGGTTTATATTAAGAAGATGTGAGAAGTGTTGGAAGCCGTGTTAATTTGAAATATGAATGTAGTGATGAACGATGACTTAGTTTAACGGCGTGACGAGGCAAATGGACTTAGTGTTAATTGAATTAAATATGTTAATAGATTAGGTACTAGGTTAGAGTGTAGGTAGATCTTAAGCTCCCACTCACTCGGTAAGTCTCAGTGATAGACTCTAGGATGCATGCGAGATATAGTGATGAATCGTATATAGAGGAAAGATGAGATAGGCCTAGTGGTATAGGATTGGGATAATAAGGTTAGGATCAGTAAAGTGAAATAGGAGTTTAGTTGTGAATGTAGGAGTTTGGTAAGCGTGGCGATAATGCTTACACCTACCACAAGCTAAACACAACGACCTTAAGGCCATATAGAACTAGGTCCGAATATTGACAGAGGAGTGAGAAGAGCGAACCATAGAAAACAAGTCAGAAAATTACACAACTTCCAAAAAGAGGTTCCACGAAGAAAAATTTGATATAAGTGTCAAAATTCTAGAACCGAAATTTATATTTTTTTAAAATACGCACCGAGTATTAAAAGACAAACAAAGTTACGTTTCACATATAAGCAAGAAGCGCCCCGGCAACAACACCGACAAGGAGCAAGACTATGATATATTCAATCAAAATCCGAAATAATTGTACGGACAAAGCAAATAAGATGATAAGGAATAAAATCACATAATAAAGTAAAGTAGTAAGCTGAGCTAGAGTAACTAATATGAGTACGCTATCACATAGACTAGTACGGTCAATATAATCCTTTGAATAGATGATGTACTACATACCATACTCACATCAGGTCACTTATAGATGTCACCCTACGTAGTTCCATTCTATAGTCAGTAAAAAACCATAAAAGCTATTAAGTAAAGATTAAGTAGATATAATGTATATATATATAGTAAATCAGCTCTCTCATAAGTAGTATATAGAATACCGCTCAAACGCCGAAACCAGACGGATGATACGATCGGTAATATAATAAAATAGGTTTATAGTGAGAATGCCATATTAAGAGCGAGATAGTAATAGAGGGGAAGGGGTCATAAAATGGCTAGAGAGAACACAGGTTAAGTAACTAGTAGAGCGCAGATGAGAAGTAGAGTACAGAGCGGCTTTACCGGTTATCGAAGCGGTATATAGGAAGTGTAGCTAGGTCAAATCCAACTAGTAGGAATAAGTTGAGATGTAGACATAGAAAGATATAGGATAACAATGAGTACGGGGTCTCAGCAGGAACACAACTCATCCCGTCCAATAAACTCACTAGGTATAGTGATGGAGCCATCAGGCCAACCGCGATACTCAGGCCGAACGTTGTCGGAAGTGTCAGGAGGCCATTAGCTAACCGATATCGATAGTATAGCACCATTAGCAAAGTCATATCGTGAACACTCAGAGATAGTTAAATATAAGGATATGATAGAAGTATGAGTAATTAGCCAGAATAGCTAGTGCCATGAGGGGGAGTGATGAAGTGCAGTAAAATATATAGTAAGCCGTAAATATATAGTATAGTATGTGCCGTGCAGTATAGTGAGAGTAAAGTTATTTAAGCAACAAAACCAGCATAGCGAAGAAGTGAAGTATAAGTAGAAACATATACATAAGTGGAGAGAAGGGCAAGCCAGAAAGAGGGGGCAGGAGGGGAGAACCAAGGAGGAGCGCACACTATGGCTAGTGGTGAGGTAAAACCGCGTGCTAGTGAGCTGGAGCGAAGTATATCCAGGGGTGACAAACGAGGGCGAGGCAGAAGGAATAAAGGAGCAAGAGATTAAGTTATATAGGTATATATATATATAGGATAGAACGTAAAGGGGGCACCCATATACGGCACTATTGGACTGACAAGCCTGAGAAGGCCATAGATAAACAAAGCTCAATCGAGTCAAACCATTATAGTTAAGAGGAGAAAAGGAGTGTATTAAGTACTCACTGAGATAATGATGTGAGGAGTGGGAAATCGTGACCCGGCGCAGCCCATCAACCAATTCTCCAGACGAGTTCAGGCCCTGAGCCGTGACCTCAACTCAGAGTACCAGATCGACAAGTCTAACCACATTATTCTCACCCTCCCTGTTCAACAAATCCTGCTGCAAGGGTCCCATGGAATAGGGAGCGGTAAAGCAACGGCCAAGCCCGCCTTACCCACCCTTTCGCCGATGTGCAATGCGATAGTTTATGACCAAAAGCCAAAAATGAAATCAGGTAGGATATAGGAAGTTTTGGCTAGATAGTAACTAGTGATATAACGCCGGGTGAGGAAGGATCTACGTAGTAAAGATGAACCAGAAGAGAGAAAATAGCAGAACCCGATACTAATAGACCTAAATAAAGGCAAGGAATGAAGAATTGAATTATAGACATCTGGTAAAAGACGTATGATTTACTGCGCTGAGTAGTGAGAACCGACAAAGTCTCACGGCCGATAAGGAAGTACAAAATAGTAGTTTTTAAGTTTACCTAGAGTCATTTTAGGGGGACGGGAAAAAGGTTTGTTGTTTATTAAACTTAAATCGAAATTTTATTTCTCAGAGCTCTCTCTATAATGAAAAGATCTTACCTAGAAACTCTTAGATTGTATTAGGAAAAGTAGATGAAAGGCTCCGCTTCCTGCCGCATCCTATATAGATCCTAGGTAATAATTTAGTTAACACTTCACCAAATAAAGAGATTATTTCTGAATTTCCGAAATATGTTAGTAAAACTACGGTCTATCGAACAAGTAGTAGTATTAAATATTTTATCGATTTTTAAAAGTAAAAATATATTATTAATAATATAATGTATAAAAAGATTGAAAAAAGAAAAAGACTGTGACTGTTGCAATTTGACAGAGAAATATGAGAACAGAATTAATGGAGGAAATATAGCTGAGGATTGATAGTTGAGATACTGTAAGAAAGGTAACAATATAATATATATATAGACATTAACTTACTAAGGAGAACTGTATCAATAAAGAAAAAAAGGGAAGTAGAGAAATAGATAAATAATGATAGATAGAAGATAATAATAAATAAATAATAAAAATAATAATAATAATAGATAGAATAATAATAATGAATTGAAAATAATAAGAAAGAGCAAGTGAGAAAGTGAGATCTTATGACCCACACTAAATTCGGAATGTTGACTACTCATATTATGAGTTTATTCAATAATAATAATTATTATTTACAAATGGTAATGGACTTACCGCAATAACTAAATAAATTTATGTAAATTTGATAGGAAAATATATCGCAGACCTCTAATGAAAATATGGGCGCAAAGGGCCCAGTTCTAGAGATAGAAGAAGAAAATAGTCCCGAACAGGTAGATCACACACAAGACTATAAATTTTCTTTACAAGATGAAGGCCCAGATGTGCTTTGTTTGTCAAGGTATACAGAAAAAGCAAGTGAAGTGAGCAGATAGGCAGATCAATATATACAGAGCAAGTTATATATCAGATCAATTATAAAGTATACTTGGAAGACTTAACATATGACCAAAAATTGATCATAAACCACGGACAGGTGAGTGAAAGCAACTCTGTCTGGGAGTGTACTTATGGTACTACCGCCCCTACATATTTGCTCCACCAAGACCAGACTCGGAAACCTCACACCCCCAATACCAAAACACTAGGATATTAACAAGTTTACGTGCAGCAAACACACCGGAGAGAAAAAATCAGCCACCCCCACGTGAAAGGACCTCCACCCTAAAGTTGTCTCGGTCGTGCACAAGTGCAACTAGAAGTACTGATCAGTGGTTGGTAAAAATTTTATATATGTTGGAAGAGGGACAAAATAAGAGTGAAAAATATAAAATATATCATATTTATGCAAAACCAATCTAATGATATTTGAATATTATAAAATAAATATAATTTAATGCTATTATAAATAGTTAATTTAGTAAATATTTGAAAAATATATACAAATCAATCTTGGTATGTATCCTAAGAGGTGAAAAGAGTAATTACAGTGAGACCAAGAACTATCAAGAACGATGATATGTTTATTGTATTTCTGATAAATAAATAGTAATAATTATAGGAATATATAAATGTTAATAATAAGAATTTGTTAATATAGCAAACCCTCTACCAACCCTATGCGTATACAAAAAAGTGGAGAGCCTCCCTGTTATCATAGTATGAGTGAATATTAGTTAACAGGTGCAAGGTAAGGTTAAAATAGATATGTCAACTTTTATTCGACAAACACGGAATGAAAGTCCACTTCTAGAATGAGTATATATTCGCGAGATAAATGCTAAACAACATTCGTTTCTGAATAGAAATTTTGGACAATAACACATTTGTCTTTTGATTTTCAACGTGAGTGAATCACAATCTTTTAGACTCCTCGTATAAGTAGTCCGGGATGATCCATAACGTACATTGGTAACTTATAGAAATTTAAATTCAAACGAGTATGTTTAACGAAATCAACCTAAAGATCAAAACTCTCGATCCTGCCACATTTTTAGTGACGAAGGCAATAATTGGTCTACCTACTGAGGGATTCTGCATTAGAAAATTATTCAGTAATATTATATCGAAACCATAATTAACAGAGGAAATTTTTTCTCTATTTAAGACACATTATTATATAATGGGAATTTATGTACTTTTGAGAATTTCTACGGTTTTTGAGCTGATACTTTTATTTAACTTTTTATTTTTATTAATCTATTGAAATTTTCAATACAACATCTGATCGAAGATGCGAGATTTAATGGTTATACTAATTAATTCACTCTATTATATATCTTCAAATGTATTACCCAGATCTTAATTTATTGGGCCTCTTGCCAGCACACCCAATTTCGCACTGTCATACAAAGCGATAGTAATCCGCTTATTTTTTCTATGAGTACACAGTTTACATCATGGTTGAATGAATGATAAAAATAAAACAATAATGAACAATAACAAAGTATAAGATAGAGGTCAATACGACACAGAAGATCTGGAGAGAGAAAAAAAATGAGAGTGGAGTGTCTTTCGTAAAGATAGGATGTATACTATATAAAGCTTTCCACCGAAGAAAAAAAAAGAGAGGAGGAAAGAATTAATACAAACAACGAGCAATAGCGAATAAAAAGAGGACTCACACGGAGTTTGCGTTATCTCACCTATACAATAGAAACCTGCGAGAAACAACTCTACAAGTTGAGGCTATACACGGAAAATAAAAAAGGTAGGTCCAGTATAGAAACCTCCAAAATTGACTGGGGTCGACCGATCTGTGTGTAAAAATAGATATGGCTAGCTGATGGAGAAACGGTGGCGAGAGGATGAGCTAAAAAAAGAAACGCCTCGGGCATCAGAAGACTAATTGAACCCTCTACAGACCCTCCTGAGAACTGAGTCCCTCAGACAGAAGAAGTGCATCATATTTAATAACAACTCGTGGGTCCACTTTTCCCAGGGAGAAAGATGACCTTATCCTGCCTAAGCCTGGACAGTAAATTCAAGCACAAGAGACGAGGACTGAGCATCTTGCACTGAGAGAATAAGGGCGAGTGGGGAAAAAAATGCAACAGGGGCACACCATCTAAAGTAACCATCTCTAATGGCACAAGAGAATGACACTAGCTGAGAGACTGACATATCGAATGACCTAAAGAACGCCTGATTTTGTTGGCATACATATCGTTGTGAAGGATATCAAAAAATATGTGTAGAGTGTGTAGAGAAGCGGGAGCTGATGGGTAGGTTGGGGAATGCCGGAAAAGGCCTGCATGAAAAAGATAAGGAGGCGGAGTGACTGGAGGGTGAGAGAGGCCGCGTTGCGAGCACCATAGGTGAGCGTAAACAGCCGAATTATAGTGGTTAGATAAGTTCCTTATCCAAGTTCTTTGCCAAAAAAATGTTTCGTAATAATAATGACTATTACCTACCACTAAAAATTCTCTGTAAGGATAATCCATAAAAATTCGGAATGAAAAAGTTTTCATGCAAAGATTTTTCCGCTTTGAGGAATTGAGAGAGGAAATATAAAAAAAAAAAGATTTCATTCAGGCCAGACTGAAGATTAAACATCGGTGATAAGACGCGCCTCCGCAGATGGTGCGGAAACCTCTAGAAAAATTGATAATTAGGGAGAAGCATCATCTGAGAGCAGAAGCAATGAGCTTCTATAGAAGACAAAAGTCGGTAGGCTGGTCACGTTATAGATCTTTAAAGACCATATAAACAAAAAACAAGATCGTCGGAATACACAAAGTGAGAGAGAGCATGGCTAGAATGATCGTACTCGGGGTATATCAATAAAAAGAGACAACAGACGGCGAGGGTCTACATAGCATGAGGTGCGGGAAGACGAAGAACAAGGAAAAAAAGGTATTTGAAAGAGTTAGATGAAATGCGTAATGACTACTGAAGCCACTGCTCACTAAAGTAACTAGTTTCCGGATCGTAATTGGTCATACATACCGGCGCTAAAAGGATAAAATGGCAGAAAAGAGTTATCGAGCGACAATGAGACAAAATTTACAACCGCGAAGAGTAGAGACGCGTACAAATTTAAAAAAATCTAGAGTTCAAATGACTTGGGCGTCCAGAGGGCGGGGGAAAGTGCGCCAGATAAATATTACACAAAGATTGAATATCACAAAAAAGCACAAATGAGATGATGTTATGGTAGCACGGGAATCATGCAGTGACTAGTATACTAAGATAAATAAAAATTTACACCTTGGAGATAGTAGACTCGCAGAATTTTAATTCAAAGTATTTATTGATATTAAAAAGTCAATTTAGTAAGTTACGAAGAATAAAGAAAACAGTTTAGCGAACAATCACACGAAAGGTTGGTTAACTCTATGATTATTATACTTCCAAGAAATTATAACTTAATTATAAGTATTGTATATTTTGTAATTATATGTATTATATGTAACATAAGAAGAACAATAATCAAAAGAAGAAACCATTATGTTTCGATTGGAGAAAAAGTATTAAAATTTAGGGATATAAGGTTGTGGTCATATCTACTGGACATATTTGTGAAGAAAATAAAATGTGACAAATACAAAAATATCAATATAGAATATAAATAGGGTTCTTTGACCTAAGAAAATTTGACCTTTCATTTCGATAATCCTAGTCTATACTAATTATATTACAGTAATAAAATCGGCATTACAAAATATAGTCAAGAGGAATGGTCATAAAATACAAAAAGAAATATACTTTTATATAATAATGTATAACGCATAGGAAAACATGCAAAAAAAAAAACATGATGGCAATGAAGCGACGGAGAAAAAGAAGGCACCTTGTCAGAAATAATGATCACTATAAAACAGTATATGCAAAAAAGTGGACTGGAAACCTAAGATATATGCTAGAGAACAAAATGTAGGTGATATCACAATTATGTAATAATCATAATAGTTAAATATTACTTAAATAAAAAAACTATTAGAGAACATCCAATATAAATGCTATCAAGTAAACATATAGGGCTATCAAGATTACATATAATACATTTAGTCATAAACAAATATTGAGAGAAAGGTCTTCGAGATATTCAATACAACCGGGTTGTCAAGAAAGACACTATATAAAAACAAATAAAACACACGGAACTTTTAATTATAACAATGCAAATCATAGCTCTCTCATTATTTACAATCGACATTTTCGTGGAAGAGGAAGAAAGTTGAAATGGAAAGTTGAGATAAAGTGATGTATAGGCATATAGTATGAACTTAAATAAAACTAACACACAGATATAAATAATTATATATAGATAATATAGATATATATATAGTAGAATAATAATAATATATAATATATAGTAGTAAAGAAATATAGATAAAATATAATAGGAATATATATATATGACTAGAATATAGATAAGATAATATAGATATATATAATATACATTATATATATATATGAATAGAAAGATATAGATATAATTATATATATATAGAAAAATGATAAAATAAATATATATATATAATAAAGTCAAAAAATAAACAAAAATAACCTATTCCTAATTAATAAATAAATAACCAAAAACGCAAAAATATAGATGAGAAGCGGTAGAATTAACTAATTAGTTGGTAAATAAGACATGAAATAGACAAAGTAATAAAAATAAATATATATAACAATAATATAAGTTAAATAATGCTAAGTGACTAATATATATATATAATATTAGATAATAGAGATAGTATATAAGAGGCCCAAACGGGTAAGATAGGGTTATAAATAGTAATCAATATATAGAGGGGGAAATAATAGTATTGAATATAAACATTATTTTTGCTGAAAATGGTACAATAATAGTTTTGACAACATAAGGGTAAGAGAAAGGAAGATTCACGAGGTTGAAAGAAAACTCTGATATAAAATAGAAACTCGAAATTGGGGAGTGGAATCCTGACCCAACCTTGCAAATAGAAGAGGGTCTACCAGCCACAACCGTAAGCCCGTAATTAAGAGAATATACAGGAAATCAACACAGAGGTCCCAAAACTGTAAGGGCACCTCTTGAGCTTCCTTTATATAAGTCTAAAGCCACAAAAGAAAATGAGGAAGTTGTGGAGTGTTCAACAAAGCGACTCACCTCAAATTATAATAGGATAACGTATTACTCCTACGGGCACTTTTCCATATATTTAGCAGTATACGCAAGGTATGGATAGTTTGTGAGATTGTGCTGGATGTAAAATACCTCACGACTCCTCACGCGCAAAGCAGGCACAATTATAAAGAAATATCAAGTCTACATGCAATTCACTTTTAACTTAAGGAGGGAGGAGGAAAAACGAAAACAAAGACGAAAGGATATGTAATATGCACACCAATACGAAAGTGGTTATTAAGATTATTATTTACAAAAAACGGAATAATTTTAAAAGGAAGATAATGAATGAACTAGTGGCGAAATGACTGGAGTTCTACATCGAATTGCTCCGTTGTCGATTCACGATTGCGAGGGTCAAAACAAACGCCAACGGTCTGCGGTGTGCAAGGTAACAGATGCATCAAAGACGCCAAAACAAGGAAAAGCTCCCGGCAACGAGAAGATCGGGCAAAGTGAATACAGTTAATTTAAAACATAAATTACTGGGCGACAATGACTACTCAAATGGCGTTATGTAATAATTAGCACACGGGAAGATATATAATTCTACCGACCATAATATATAATCTCTCTCCCTCCTGTTG
>JABUQX010039694.1:0-7500 GCA_015478945.1 Trachelipus rathkii
ATACCGAAAGAGGAAAGTTTATAAATTAAAGACATTTGCTACGCACTTTTCAAAGAATGGACAAATGAAAAGCGTATTTATTTTGGATACATTGCAAATGAGCAGAGGACCAGCATTCGGAAAGAAAAAAACACCAATCTTGCGTCAAGTAGAAGCTACGGTTTCTTTCCACTAATGGGTAGATTATTAGTCAAAATTTGTTTGAAACACTTGCTATAATTGTAAAACAGTTTTGTTCTTTCAAATACCTTATCGCGGGTTTCCCCCCCCCAATTTTTTATCATTTTTTATCAAGCACATGGGGGAATTTCCGCCTTAAATTTGATATAATCGACGTTTTCAGTAAATATACAATCCTTTCCTTATTACTTGTGCAATTGGGCCCAGATAGCACTCTAAGTTAATCTAATTGTATTGCACTAAGAGCTAAATTCTCTCTACTTTGATACTGTCTACTATATATCATCGTTTGTTTAATACTAATTATAGTGAATGTAATGTCTCGTAGGTTCATGACACCTGACGTCAAAAAGTTTTCTAGTATACAATTTATAAATAGAGACTTCTATTTTCCATACTAGTCAACGGGAATCAAACTCATGTCGAGAAAAATTAAATTCTCATATTAATATTTGGCTTTTCTCTTGATGCGGATGCCATCTCGATTCGTTCCCATTTTCTGAATCTAATTCTTGATTCTGAGAAGTTACTACAAACGCTCCTATTCTGCAATTAATTGTGCAAAGTATCTATCCAAATTCATCCCTGATAAAGCTTTAATGTCAGTGATTAACACTGATTGAATATTGATTTAGCATAAGATGACTCCCATACTTCACTCACTGGTATAGAATAGAATTATATTCATCTATTTTTGTTTATGAAGAGGCCTAAACGCTTCATTACCCCGATGCTCATTTATGACAAAACTGTCAGATTCTCTTAATAAATAACTAAACAGCTATCTTTTTTATTCTAAGGGTCTATAAGCATTTGTGTCAGCATTTATATTATATGCTCTTGACTTGTATTACACATTTCTGTAAATGATGTAAAGACATTTGTCAGTCACAATATCTCTCTCTCTCTCTCTCTCTCTCTTCTCTCCTCTCTCTCTTCTCTATATTATATTATATTATATATATATATATAATATAATATATATATATTATATATATCATATATTATATTAAATATATTATATATATATATATTATATTATATATATATATACTAATATATTATTATTAATATATATATATATTTATTAAAAATAATTTATAAAAATATATATATTATTATATATATATATATATATATATATATATATATATTATATATATATATATAATATATATATTATATATATACTATATATATATAATTATATATATTATATATATATATAATATAATATATATACTAATATATATATATTATTATATATATATTTTTATATATATATAATATATATATAAATAATATATATTATTATATTTTTATATATATATATTTTATATATATAATATATTATAATAATATATATTATATATTATTATATATATATATATAATATATATATATATATATATATATATATATAATTATATATATATATATATTATATATTATTATATATATATATTATAATATATATATATATAAGTATTATATATGTTTTTATATATATATAATAATATATAATTATATTAATTATATAATAATGCATTTGACCTGCGGAACGAGTGAAAAATTTCCGGCTTTCAAATTGCTAAATAGCTATCCCAACCGCCTTCAAATTCAAGCATTCTCAAGAAGGAAAGCGGGGCCTTAGAAACTAAATCTTTGTAATTCATAACATGAAATTTCTTTTCCTCAGATTTCAACATTTGTAAGCATATATATATGATAATAATATATATAATAATTATTATATATAAATATATATATATATATATATATATATATATATATATATATATATATATATATAATATAATATATGTATATATATATTATCTACTTATATATATATATAATATATATACTATATATATATATATAATATATATATATATATATATTATATAGTATATATATATATGATATATTTATCTATATATGCGTGGGTACCTTGAAGATTACACTTGGGTAGGCAAAGTTATATATATATAATACTATATATATATAATTATATATATATATTATATATATATAATATATATATATAATATTATATATAACGAAACTCTTTAAATACGTCCTTATTTTTTTGAAGGAAAAATTTAATTTTTTCATCGTCCTTTTTGAATACGCTATGTTTATTTTGTTGTATTATATGCATAAGATTGACTCAAAGCCTGACATAGGCCTAACAGAATTTTTAAATAATTATTTTAATTATATAAAGGTAAACAACACTTAATTAATAAAAATGTTACATATTAAAATTCAATAAAGCATAAATACAAAGATATTTAGACATATGGACAGAGATTTAGGTCGAAAGATATCAATGTAGAAGGATGGGTGGATAGATGGATGGAATGATAATAGATAGATAGATAGCTATATAGATAGATAAGATAGTAGATAGATAGATAGATTAGATAGATAGATAGATAGATAGATAGATAAAGATAGATAGATAGATAGATAGATTAGATAAGTAGATAGATAGAGAGAGAGAGAGGCGAGAGAGAGAGGAGAGAGAGAGAGAGAGGGAGAGAGGGGGGAGAGAGAGAGAGGAGAGAGAGAGAGAGAGAGAGAGAGAGGAGAGAGAGAGATTCAAAATCTTTTTTCAAATTATTTCGTACGATTCCACTGGGTGAACAAAAGTTTCGTACTCGCGAAATTTGCTTATTTTTTCGCTCAACAGCAAGTATGACGCTTGGCTTTTTCCTATATATTTTATATGAAAGTATGAAGTATCTACCGTACGCCACCGCTTCAATTTACTCCTTAGGACAGAGTAGGAAGGAAAATTTCAAAATGAAATTTAATTATTATATTGTTATTACTAAGTAGTTGATTTTTAAATTATTTTATAATCAGATTTTACGACTTTCAAAATAGAATTTAATAATTTAATTTTTATTTACATTTAATTATTATTATTAAAAAGACTAAAAAATATTGGTTAGGAGCTACCTACCCTGCCTACCTATCGTACCCTGTATATTTATTATATATATATAATATGTATAATATATATATATATATTATATATATATATATATATAATTACTATATATTTATATAATATATATATTATCTATATATATATATATATATATATATCTGATATTCTTATAGAAAGAATTTGTTGTTTTTACGACTCATTAAATTCGTAGTCTTAGAGGACCTTGTAATATTCGAACTCATTTATTTTAGGTGTATTTTTCAATTTATAGTAAATATATACTACATATATATATATATATATATATATATATAATATAAATATATATATATATATATATATATATAATATCATATATATTATATTTATAGTATATATATATATATATTATATAATTTTATGGTGATAATTGGTTTAAAGAACACAACTTCTATCTCAAAACAACAATAGATCAGGGAAGAAGGATACATTGTTGAATCCTGGTAACATTAGTGCGGAAACTGTAAAAAAAAAAAAAATCAAAAAAAATTATATCTCAAAAACTACAATAAGCTACAGCAAAAAGAATACATTTTTGGAATCCTGGTAAATTTTACATAGGTAATGTAAAAAAAAAAAAAAAAAAAAATTCTTGTTAAAATTATAGTATAGTATAAGAGCCTATTTAGAGACCTTTTTGGTTACTCGTTAAAATAAAGAGAACTTTCTATTCAATTTTGCTTTTTTTTTTTTAGCTAAAGAATACCCCAAGCGGTATAACCGCACCGATGCAGGATCGGGGTCTCTATCGGCTCCGGGAACTACGGGTAGGACTAATTCCCCCCTCCGGGGAGGGTCTCCGGAACCCCCGCTCTTTGGTATTTGGGTGTCGCAGGGGTTCCTCGCCCTCCCCTACGGGGTATGGAAACTCCCCCTGTTGTTTCCGTCGGCTCGAGCCCCTACATTGCCGTGTAATACCTTTAAATAATATAGATATATACTTATGTCCCTGCTCCTAAAAAAAAAAATAGCAATACTTATTTTATTTTATTTTTTTTTATTTTTTTTTACACTTTCCTATGTAAAATTTTACAAGGATTCCAAAATGTTGGATTCCTTTTCGCTGTAGCTTATTGTAGTTTTGGAGATATGATTTTTTTTTTTTTGTTTTTTTTTTTTTTTTTTTTACAGTTTTCCCCACCACTTTTTACCGGGATTCCAACAATGTATTCCTTTTCCTGTAGTATTGTAGTTTTTGAGATATGGATAGATGATAGTTGTCGCTCTAAAACAATACCATATATAATTATATATATAATATATATATATATATATATATTATATATATAGTATATTAATATATATATTTCTATAATATATAATATATATATTATATTATATATATATATTATATATAGATATATATATATAACTATAATAATATATTATATATATATATATATAAGTATATATATATATATTATATTTATATATATATATATATATATATATATATATATATATATATATATTATATATTATAATATATATTATATATAGTTATATTATATATAATTATATATATATATTATATATATATATATGTTAAGGAACATTAAGGCAAATAATATTTTTCAATGCGAGTAATATCCAAGGGCCTTTCCTTGCCCAGTCCCTAGTATCTTCATTATTACGAGTTTAATTTGATTATATATATACAGAGTGAGATTGTTAATTCAAAAAGTATTTCCCGTTACAGCTACTCCGTTACTCTCCTGAAAGTAACTCTTTACGTTATTCCGTTTCTTTGAAATGAAAAGTAAAAGTAACGAAAGTACGTTGCTTTCGTTACTTTTGGCTTATGACTGACATTGAATATACGTATCTGTTGGTAATTTTATAGGTTTGTATATATTAAATTTTTCAATTAATCATATATTTGTAAAAAATTGACGTAAAAATTTTTAATATTATTGTCATCAAAAATTGAATAAATTTCTAAATTAAACACTAGGCCAAATATATGTAATTTTTTTTGTATTTTTCTTTTTTGGCATTCTTTATGAGGTTTTGGCATTTCATGTCTTCTGCCATTTCTGTTGGTTACCTAGAATTTAAACAAACTGAAATCCTTTAATGTTACCGGAAAGTAATTTGGATATGTTGCCAAATATGATTATTTTTATTAATTATTACTTCATATTTTTCGTATATTTTAAAATATATATAGATGAATTTGAGCACTTTTTAAGATAGTTGATTTAGTAAAAAATTTTATTACAATTTATATTTTGGAAATAATTTAAAGTTCTTCGATAATAATTACGTGATACTCGATTTTTCATGTATCAAACATGGCACAATTTGGACGTCTGTACTGTTTAAACCTAATGTTGAGAATGGTTAAAGAAAATGACTTTTCCTACATAAAAAGAAATTTGCATTATATATAATATATTATATATATATATATATAATATATTATATATATATAATATATATTATTATTATATATATATATATATATTACTATATATATATACTATTATATATATCTATATATTATATATAATAATATATATTTTATAGCAGGTAAAGAGTTTTTAGTTTTGTGTCCTCCGAACGGGAGAGTCGGATTTAAAAAAATTTTCGACAGGTACATCTATGATAGGTGAATAGACGTTTCTAGGCGCTTTAAAATATCGATATCGATATAATATCGATATATCGAATATAATATCGATATATCGATATATATCGTTTTTTCGATTTTTTTTTTTACTATTTAGGTGGCTCGAGTCGACGGGGAAAGAGGGAGTCCGCCGTCGTCAACGCGGGAGGCCAAGAGACCGACTCTGTACATCTTGGCGTTCTACCCTAGGGGTATTTTTTAGTAATATTTTATATAACCGTTTTTTCTTAGAACTATAGAATATTCATAGGGTAGAATCCAAGATGTGGCAGAGTCCGGGTCTCTCGGCCTCACGGTTTTACGAGGGGGGACAGATCGTCCTCTGTCCCTTTCGGCTCGAGGCCCTCAATATGCAAAAATCGCAAATATCGATTCGTATTTTAAGCGCCCTAGAACGTCTAATTTACCTATCATACGGAGGGTATTGCTCCGAAAAAGTTTAAAATCCACGACCTCCCCGTTCCTTTCAGGGCACAAACAGAGACTTTTGTCCATATATATATATATTATATATATATATAGTGCACCTTGTTCTTCACCAATCAAGTCCTTAAATCACTCGACGCACTCTTTCGACAAATACAGCATTATTATATTCCCGATACACGACTCAATAAAACTAATTCCTTAAGCTTAAGATACCTTCCCTTATCCGCCTTACCCTTATTAAGGGTAAGGGGATAAGGAAAACTAGTAATTATAAAGGAATTAGTTTATTGAGTGGTGTAGGGAAGATATATATGCTGGTATTTTGGTCGAAAAGAGTGCGTCGAGTGATTAAGGACTGATTGTGAAGACAAGGTGCATATATATATATATAATATTATATTATAATATATATATATATATATATATATATATATATATATATATATATATATATATATATATATATATATATATATATATATATATATATATATATATATATATATATATATATTCGGACAAAGTTTAGTTTGGTGGCCCTCGAACGGGAGGTCGGATTTTTAAACTTTCGACAAATACCCTCTATGATAGGTAAATAGACGTTCTAGGCGCTTAAAATATCGATATAATATCGATATTTTCGTTTTTTGCATATTTAGGGGCTCGAGCCGAAGGGGGACAGAGGGGGGGACGATGTCCCCCCGTCGTAAACCGGGAGGCCGAGAGACCCGACTCTGCAATCTTGGAGTTCTACCCTAGGGGTATTCTTTAGTTCTTAAAAAAAACGGTTATATATATACTAAAAAATACCCCTAGGGTAGAACGCAAAGATGTACAGAGTCGGGGTCTCTCGGCCTCCCGGTTGACGACGGGGGGACCCCCTCTGTCCCCGTCGACTCGAGCCACCTAAATATGTAAAAAAAAAAATCAAAAATATCGATATATCGATATTATATCAATATTTTTCGATATATCGATATCGATATTTTAAGCGCCTAGAACGTCTATTTACCTATCATAGAGGGTACCTGTCGAAAATTTTTTTAAATCCGACCTCCCGTTCCGGACACCAAACTAAACTTTTACCTGTTATATATATATATATTTATATATATATATATATCATATATAATATATATATATATATATAATATATATATATATATATTATATAATATATATATTGTATATATTATATATATATAATATATTATATAATAATATATATATATATACTATATATCGCTGAAATTTCTTT
>JABUQX010039694.1:20000-35000 GCA_015478945.1 Trachelipus rathkii
GTTTGCAACTTCAAGTGAAATTGAGCTTTCTGACAACATAAAATCTGTTTTTGAAGAGCATCTTTTAAATCTTACCGAGCGTTTTGAAAAATATTTTCATGAAGATGTAAGTAAGATTGATAAGTTTTCATGGATACAAGACCCATTCAGATCCAAAGCTCCACCTGAATTTACTTCTGTGGAAGAAGAGAACCTTATTGATCTGTCTTGCGACAATACATTAAAATAAAATTGGACAGCATGGGTTTGACTAACTTTTGGATTTCAATAAAAAAAATGAATATCCGCTCCTAAGTTGTAAAGCTCTTCGAGTTTCAATAACATTTGCAACATCATATTTGTGCGAAGCTGGATTTTCAGCTGTAGCTGTCATAAAAAGCAAGTATAGATCAAAAGTAAATGTATAACAGGAAATAAGGGTGGCTGTTTCCAGTTTAATTTCCAGATTTGAAAAGATGTGCAGTGAACATCAGGCACATCCATCCAACTAAAACACATTTCTTATAATACTACCAGTCAGCTTCAAGGTATAGTATATATTAAAAATCTTTATATATATATATATATATATATATATATATATATATATATATATATATATATATATATATATATATATATATATATATATATATATATATATATATATATATATATATATATATATATATATATATATATATATATATATATATGTGGTAAGATTGTACAATCTGACCATATATATATTTCATATATATATATTATATATATATATATATGAAAGAGCATATATATATATTATTAGTTGTTATTATATATATATATATATTATATTACAGCATAGTTATATTATACATATATATTATTACATATATTTATATTATTATTATTATTATTTATATATACATATATATTATTATTATATTATATTATTATTATATTATTATATATATATATATATTATATTATTATATTATTACATATTATATATTATTATTATTATTATTATTTATATTATATTATATATTATATATTATTATTATTAAGTTATATATATATATATATATATATATATATATATATATATATATATATATATATATATATATATTATTAGATTTATATATATATATATTATTATATACATACATATATATATATATATATATATATATATATATATATATATATATATATATATATATATATATATATATATATATATATATTTGTAATTATATTAATATTTTTATTTAAATATTTATATATATATGAATAAAGAAGTAATATATGAAGAGTTATATATATGTTATATATATATATATATATATATATATATATATATATATATATATATATATATATATATATATATATATATATATATATATGGGTGCCGCGAATAATTCTTGATGAGCTATGGGTGCCTTGAACCTAAAAAGTTTGAAAACCACTGGCATAGTTTATTAATGGCAAAGCAGTTTAAAGGCCACCTTCAAAAATCTCGTTGAAAGACCAAAACGCATAACGATCTACATACATTTTCTGTATTGTAAGAGCGTACTAAGTTTAAAAAATGCTTAATAAAGATCATTGAAAAAAAATATATATTCCATTGGGAACCCACCCTCCTCAATTTCAAACAAAACTATCTCTTACGACCCTTTACAAATAAAGCTACGAAATATAAATATAAATATATATATATATATATATATAGTTGTTATATAGATGTATATACAGTTAGTTATATAAATATATATATATATATATATATATATATATATATATATATATATATATATATATATATATATATATATATTTTTTACAGTTGTCACCAATCCACTCACGGCAGAGCCCCATTCAAATAAAGCCCCTACTAAATAAAGCTACGAAATATAAATATATATATATATATATGTATATATATATATATTATATGTTTTTGATAAAGAAGAAAAAAAAAATATACATATATATATATATATATATATATATATATATATATATATATATATATATATATATATATATATATATATATATATATATATATATTTTTTTACAGTTGTCACCACCGACTCACTGGCAGAGCCCTATTCAAGGAGGGGGTGTTGCACGCCTCAGAAGTCAACAACTAAAGCAAATTACGCAGATGAGCACAGACGCAGGCTTTGAAGTGGGGGAGATTAAATTGTAGCAGGAAACACAGAAGATGGAAGAGAATTCCACAGAACAGATGTGGCAGAAAGAAGGAAGAACCGCAGCCGAACTAGCCTGGAGTTACCTACATCAACACAAAAACTCATGTGCAGACACAGCACCCTAGTGCCACGAGGGCGACGGTAGCGGGAGGTACGGCGAGTGGATAGCCCTCGAGCAACCTCCCGCTGCGGTACCTATAGAAAAGAGATAAAGCACCAACATCGCGCCGCAAAGATAGAGGGTCAAGTGAACTGGAAAGTACAGGGCAGTTTATAAGCCTTTTTGGCCTTTGACTCGACCCTATCCAAAAGCCGGGTGAAACCAGAGCCCCCCCAGATATGAGAGCAGTACTCCATACAAGGGCGGATGAGGCCCTTGTATAGCTGGAGCAACTGTGAAGAGGAAAAAAAGTCTCAGTTCCAAACAGAACTCCCAGTTTTTGAGGCCGCCCTAGCAACCGCTGTGATGTGAGGTTTCCAAGACATTTTTTGTTTATGTTAAGGCCAAGGATGTTTATATTGTCAACAGGAGAGACGAGAGAACCGTCGAAAGAGATAGGAAAGTTAGAAGGTGTCTTAGAGAGGGAGATTTGTAGAAGTTGAGTTTTTAAAGAATTGAATTTCACAAGGTTCAGACGACCCCACCCGGAAATTCTATCCAGATTAGCGAGAATAGAATCGGAAAGATTAAGACGAGAGGCAATTCTAGAAGTAAAAGAAGGAGCAGAATTGAAATGAGTTGAAGAATGAAGGGTCGAGCCATCGGCATATGAGTGAATAAAGTTAGATGTGCAGGTGAGAAGATCATTAATGAAAAGTAGGAATAAAGTAGGAGATAAGACAGAACCCTGAGGAACACCACTATTGACAGAAAAAGAAGAAGAAGTTTCGCCCCATCAACAACAGCCGATATTGAGCGATTTGAAAGAAAACTAGACATAAGTAAGCAAAGAGAAGGAGGAAACCCAAAGGAGGGGAGCTTGGAGAGCAGTGACGCGCCATACCCGGTCAAAAGCTTTGATATGTCAAGCGCCACCACGCAAGTCTCCCCGTAGTTCCTAAGGGCGAACCATAAATCAGTAAATCAGTAAGTATATCGCCAGTAGACCTCGAGCGCCGAAAGCCGTACTGGCGATCGGAAAGAAGTGAATGAGATTCCAGATGATCTAAGAAAATGAGAGTTGAGAAGAGTTTCAAAGATCTTAGATAGAATACAAGTAAGAGCTATAGGGCGATAGTTGGAAGGATCAGAGCGGCTTCCTTTTTTCGGAACAGGTTGGACATGTGCGTGCTTCCAACACTGAGGGAAAGTGTTAGTATTGAGACATAGAGAATATAGTTGAACGAGGGGCGGGGATAGCACGGAAGCACACTCCCTCAAAACTCGGGGAGGAATGCCATCCGGGCCACCCGCCTTCATAACGTTCGTAGATTTCAGGAGCCCATGCACCCGATCAAATGCAATCACAGGCAAAGGCATAGGACACCTGAGAGGAGAAGGAGGAGGATGAGGAATGCCAGAATCGTCTAGGGTTGAGTTAGAGGAAAATAGGAGGCCGAAGAGATTGGCCTTTTCAGTTGGAGAATTAGCAACAGTACCAGTAGTAGGAGTGGTATATTGGACTACGAAAAACCCACCCCAGCCGACGAAAAACCCACCCATCGAAAAACCCACCCAACCGAAAAAACCCACCTTGACCTTTTTTGAGCCCAATTTTTTACCTGCCCTTGACCTTTTTGAGCTCGAATTTTTTACCTGCCCTTGACCTTTTTGGGCCTTGACCTCTTTGGCCTTTTTTACCTTTTTCGACCAAACCCTTTGATCTTCCATGGGTCATTTTTGGCCCACGGTATTTTTCGGCAGCCCTAATTTTTTGAGAACCCTAATTTTTTGAGAACCCTAATTTTTTGGCAACCCTAATTTTTTGGCAACCCTAATTTTTTTGGCAACCCTAATTTTTTCGGCAACCCTAATTTTTGGCAACCCTTCGAAGAAGGGTTGCGCCAAACGGTTGCGTCAGCAACCGTTGTACGTATTGCCCCCCTATTTTACGCCCCCCTAATTTTTTCGACCATGGGTCAATTTTTGCCCACGGTAATTTTTATTCTTCCTTTAGGGGCTTAGCCCGTTTTTGATGTCTTTACCTTGTTTGACCATGATATTTCGGTAACATCTACACACGCGCGCGCGCACACACACACACACACACACACACACACACACACACACACACACACACACACACACACACACCTAGCCTACACCCATCCTCCACATAGCCTACACCCAGCCTACACATAGCCTACACCCAGCCTCCACATAGCCTACACCTACACCTAGACTCCACCCACATAGCCTACACCTACACCTAGACTCCACCCAGCCTGTACCTAGCCTACACCTACACCTAGCCTCCACCCAGCTTCACCTAGCCTACACCTACACCTAGCCTCCACCCAGCTTCACCTACACCTACACCTAGCCTCCACCCAGCTTCACCTACACCTACACCTAGCCTCCACCCAGCTTCACCTACACCTACACCCAGCACTTAGCCTACACGTACCCCTACAACTTTGATGTCTTAACCTTGACCCTGCCATATACCATGGGTCAATTTTGACCCACGCTAACTTGATGGCTTTGATGGTTCCCAATCACCGTAAGAAGTATCTAGTGATGTTCTATTAGTGTTCTATGATTATTCTATGAGTGCCAGGTGAGTGCCAGGTGAGTGCCAATGAGTGCCAAGTGAGTGCCACATAGTGCCAAGTGAGTGCCACATAGTGCCAACTGAGTGCCACTTTTTTCAAGCCTTTTCTAGCCTCCCCTGAGCCCCGAATAGCCCTAATATGGGTGTCTACCCCTATGTAATAAGGTATGAGGAATCGAATGGTGTATATTACAATCTGCTAGAATGCTTCCTACTATGAGTTAGTATTTTTCTAACACTTATAGCATGGCAGAATATATATATCTAAAGAGCTACACATTTGAGACAGTGACCGCAAACGTTTCAGAGTCCGCGTCCGCAGGTCAGCCCCTCCGCGAAACCGCCGCGTGCGCCCGCAGGCGCAATATTTCCGCGTAACCGCCGCCGCGCGCGCCCGCAGGCGCAATATCCCCGCGTACCCGCCGCCGCGTGCGTCCGCAGACGCAAAATTCCCGCGCGAACGAGAAATATGATATCAATGTAAACTATTCAAAGAATTTCTTTTCAAATATACTATGAGTCATTCATTTTTACTACAATTGTACGAAATTTTATTAAAAACATATACTTTACATACCTTAAAGCAGTAAATCAGTAAATCAATAGAGGTGTTATTACCTAACACCTAGGGGGGATTAGTATGCTTTTGTTTTACTGCTTTACTGCTTTAACTCTCTGCTTTACTGCTTTAACTCTCTGCTTTACTGCTTTAACTCTCTGCTTTACTGCTTTAACTCACATGTTTTACTGCTTTAACTCATATATTTATTAACATTACATACCTTAAAGCAGTAAATCAGTAAATCAATAGAGGTGTTATTACCTAACACCTAGGGGATTAGTATGCTTTTGTTTTACTGCTTTACTGCTTTAACTCTCTGCTTTACTGCTTTAACTCTGCTTTACTGCTTTAACTCTCTGCTTTACTGCTTTAACTATCTGCTTTACTGCTTTAACTTTCTGCTTTACTGTTTTAACTTTCTGCTTTACTGTTTTAACTTTCTGCTTTACTGTTTTAACTTTCTGCTTTACTGTTTTAACTCATATATTTATTAACATTATGTTTTCTTTTATATTTTTTATTTTTGTTTTATTACTTTTTATTTATTATTTCTATTTTTATTTTTGTTTTAATACTTTTTTATTTTTAATGTAAGAATAAAAACACACAGAGTTTCTGATATATAAACATTTTATTTTAATAAAATTGTACGAAATTTTATTAAAAACATGTACTTTACTGCTTTACAGCTTTAATTAATCTCATTATTCATTATTCACTTAAAGAGTATGGATGTGGAGAAATTTACGTTCCGAAGTCCGGCTACATGTCTTGTAGCTGGTCCGACAGGATGTGGTAAAACCTTTCTATTATTAAATATTTTAAAGGAAATGGAGATTTTTGAACAAGCACCTGTAAAAATAATATGGTGTTATAATGTTTATCAGGAAAAATTTAAAGAATATAAAGATGTTATTCAATTTCATGAAGGCATATACGATATTAGATCGTTGGATAATATACATGGACACAAAATTATTGTATTAGATGATTTAATGCACAAATTGAATTTGGAAATAGCAGAAGCGTTCACAGTTTATTCTCACCATCTAAATATCTCTGTGTTTTTCATAACACAGAATATTTTTCATCAAAGCAAGCATATGCGAAGTGTTTCTTTAAACACCCAGTATTTACTGTTGTTTGGACAGAGAAGAGACATGAGTCAAATTAATGTATTGGCAACTCAAATGTTTCCCCTTCAAAGGAAAGAGTTCTTAAAAGTATATAAAGAGGTTACTTCGACCCCCCACGGTTATTTGATGTGTGAACTTCACCCCAAAAACACGCACAGAGTGCTGCTCCGTACCAACATTCTGCCCTATGAGATAGAAACTGTATACATACCTGAATAATGAGTACTCTAGTTGCAAAGTATTTACCTCTTATAAAAAAATTTAAAAAGTTGAAACCATCTGAAAAACGTAAACTAATTAGTGAGGATGAGAAATTCATCCAGTGTGTATGTGAAGTCTGTTTAAATCTTATAAAGGGAAATGTTCCTTTAAACAGGCCTCAGAAGGTAAAGCTACGTCGTTATAGAAACATCATTAAAAAACTCTCCCTCAACATAAAAAATCTGAAAAATAAAAAGAAGTTACTACAGAGAGGAGGAGGAGTATTCCTACCATTACTCTTCTCCGTTATAGCTCCCCTGATAACTAAGTGGTTGTCCCCATAATGAAGAAGGTTGCTGTACTTCCATATAATGAGTATGAGAAAATGAAGTATAATAATACAGCATCTGTACAGAATTCAGTTCCTCAGATTCATCATTCACAACCTCAATATAGCCAGTTATTGCCTCACATTGTGCAAAATCCACAATCACAGTTTCATCATTCACAGCCCCCATACACGCAAATATTACAGCCCAATGCATTGACATTACAACCTCTTTCACATCAGCTGCAACAGTTGCACCAACAGAATCCTTACATTGTGAACGACTCATTATCTTTCCAGCAGCCTCTACCTCCTAGCTTATATGATCCTAAAGTTGAACAGATAGCCAAATATGAGAAAGAAGTGTACAGGATATTAAATTCAGACGTTAACATACATGAGAAACGCCTCTTATACCAGGATGCCATACAAAAATTGATAGATCTTAAAGACTTGCATCTACATCCATCCCTACGTATTCCGCTAACCGACAATGTAGATATTCCTAATGAAGTAAAACTTGAAGTGAAAAATGAAGATAAATTTAAAAATATCCTAGAGGAGAGCTTACCTATTAGAGTGCGTAAATCAGGAATAGCTTTATATAATATTTTAAAAGATCAATTAACTTTGAATGAAGCAGGGCAGATCGTAATTGATGATGAAATAGTTAAAGGATCAAATATTGTGGACTTGATAGCTGATCTCTCACGTAACTGGAAGAAAGGCCCTGTAAAAGGATGGAATGATATCAAACAAGAACTTCAGACTATTAATTTTCCCAGAAGTTTAATCTTAAATACAACGCGATTAGCAGACTTAGATAATATCCCCGTTACGCCAAGACCTGATTCAAGTCCATCAGGCACTTCTTACGCATCAGATAAATTTAAACGTGTTACCAGAGGACGAACAAGAAAAACACCTTATAATAGGCATAGTTGGATTAAATCGTAATTATGCATTATCATATATATATATATATATATATATATATTTAGCTGTAATGTTTGTGTATAAATAAATGTTATTTTAAATCTTTTTCTCTTTCTTTATCCCTTGTGACCTAATATCACATTTTTTGACAAATATATATATATATATATATATATATATATATATATATATATATATATATATATATATATATATATATATATATATATATATATATATATATATATATATATATATATATATATATATATATATATATATATATATATATAACGCTTACACGTGTGTCAGTAGACAACATGGAGGCGAAGGAGGTAGTTGATAAGTATTACTTCAATCTGAGGGAACCAAATAGTTTTGGGGGTTTCACTAGGTTTGCTTTAAGGTATCCTAATATTGAGAAAAAAGAGTTAAAAGCATATTTGGAGGGTGAAGAGGCATTTACTCTACATAAACCTGTAAGAAAAAAATTTCCTACACGGAAAACCATATCTCCGCAGCTCGATAGCGTATGGCAGTTAGATTTATCGGAAATGATTAAATACAGCTCTTATAATGAAGGTTTTCAATATATACTTTTTACAATTGACGTATACTCTAGATACTTATGGTTGAAACCCTTAAAAGATAAAAGATCAGCTACAGTTGCCACTGCAGTACTTGAAATTATAGAGGACGAGCGGAGAACACCTAAATCATTTTGGACAGATTCAGGAATGGAATTCAAGGGGCGAGAGTTTCAGGAACTGACTTGGGAGTATGGTATAAGCTATTACAATACATTTTCCGTAAACAAAGCGGCAATAGTTGAAAGAGTCCAACGTACTATTAAAGAACGCATGCATAGGTACTTTACTAAAATGAATACTTTTAAATATATTGATATACTGGACGACTTGGCTTATTCTTATAACAGATCTTACCATAGAACTATAAAGACAACACCTTTAGAAATGTCAAAAACTAGAGGGCTTATAGTGCATATGGGTGAAAAAGAAAACAAAATAAAAGATAATTCGGGAATAAAGGTAAACGATTATGTAAGAGTTTCTCGAACAGAAGAAAGGTTTAGAAAAGGATATGAATCCGGTTGGACTACGGAAGTTTTTAAAGTCCACAACATCCAACCATTCAGTCGTGATAGTTTAAAGTTATATTATCTGGAAGATTTAAATGGTGAAAAAATAAAAGGCGGATTTTATAAACAGGAAATACAAAAAGTAAGGTTCAATCCTGTAACTCATGAATATAAAATTGAAAAAATATTAGCTACGAGAGGTAAAGGAAAAAATAAGCAGTTACTTGTGAAATGGAGGGGATATCCTGCAAAGTTTAATACTTATATAAAAGCAAGTGAAGTTAAGAATCATTAATCAGTTGTCATTATAATCATGGAGAGTGTAGATCACTTTTATATAACTCTGCCTTCTTCAGCTTCCTTGGATTTACATCCTGATAATAAACTCTCGGATTTTACAACTGTGCTAATGAATCCTATACAACTTGAAAGAGAGGCATACGAAGTAGGATTATGTGAAATGATATTAAATACGGACATAGAAAATTTACCTCACAATCTATTCTGGATGTTGGTGTACAGAAGTGTAGAATGTGTTGAAACTATATTACAAGTGAAAGATACTCGTGATCTGCCTAGGTCCAGGATTGGTACAAAAGAATACTTCTTTGAAGAATTTACTTTGCGGAGGTCATATTTTAAATCGGCGCCTGCTATTTTTAGTCATTTAAACGTTCTCTTTGATATGAGTATTATGTGTAAGGACTTGGTATACAAAACTGAAATGCGTACATATGAAGATAAAGTAATAATATCTTTAAGTTCAAAAGTAAATGTAAACCTACGAGACCGTGACATGTTTTTTCTCAGACGTTCGCAATGGCAACGTAAACATATTCGTAGACGTGATGCTGAGTTGGATATACTTCATGATATCCCTACTATGTTGAAGAGGGTTATACTATCTGTGGAGAATAACCCCATGACTCCACATGAACAAAAAGATGAAGCAGATCGAGTACTGCATTATACATGTACCCCATCCGAGATGCTCAATCATCCAGGTATGGCTTATGTATATACAAATATAATTGATCATCAATATGTAGGTAATACTAAAGCTCCTTTATTAAGAGTAGTATATTTTCCCAAAGAGAGTAAAGTTATAACATTCCCTAATGTTCATTATCTACCTCTGAATAGACAAATTTTGCTCTGTACGCATGCATTATAAAAGATGTAGAAGGAAATCCTTTCCCTTCACAATACGGTGCATTGTTATGCAAAGTTCATATTAGAAAGAAGCAGATGCAGTAATTACAGGATAATGGAATATATATAAGAGGTGTAGTCAGATATATTTTTTCATTCATTAACATACTCTCGCAGTGTAAAGATAGTATAAGAAAGATACTCCTGTAATAATGGAGGAAGAAAGGGTATTCAGGGGAACAAAAATGCAGAGGGGGTATGGCCTTGGTGGATTTTTTGCCAAGCTATGGAGAAGTGCAAGGCCTCTACTCAGGAGAGGTGGGGAATATATAGGTAAAAAAGCTATAAGAACAGGTTTGCATACTATTCAAGATATTGCTGCAGGAAATAATCCTCGTACAGCATTAAAAAGACGTATAGCCGATGTTTCAGATGAGATGTTGGATGATGTTAAGCGTAAAATAAGACGTAAAATGTCAGGACAAGGTCGAGGGATCAAGAAGATTGTCATAAAGAAAAAGATTAAGCGGAAAAAACCTTTAAAGAAAAAATGTATTGATGTATTTGCTATTTAATTACTAACTGATAACTTTTATACGAGGTGTGTATTACTGTATATAAGTAAGGTTTTTCATGAAAATGTTCATTATACGGCCAGCGCTCGCACATGCAAGATGCATTTCCTTCATCCTTCTAGTCCTGATTGTTGTAAGAGTGAATTGGATCTCTTCTCAATGAACCCTACACAGTTAGGTTTAAGCGAGTTTCAACTTTATCAAGTATTAATCCTTCTGTCAATTCAATCCAATACAAAGACTGTTTTCCTCTAGAGTTTCAATATTCCAGGTACTTCTGATCAGTACCTAGACCCCTCTAATGTGTTTTTATATGTAAAAACGAAATTGACAAAACCTGATGGTACAGATCTTCCTACGGGTGATGACCATATAGTATATACAGAATCAAATTTCCTGTATACATGTTTCTCCCAGGTTGAAGTCTATCTTAACGGAACTTCACTAGGTGCATCAGCGGCTAATTATCCTTATAGAAGCTATATAGAACATTTGTTAAATTATTCAGACGATGCTAAACAATCTCATCTCAAATCATGTGGTTTTTACAGTTTCAAAGATGAAGCTGCACATATAGATAAAGCAGCTAAAGTCATAAATAATACTTATGAATTTTTACGGTCGATTAAATGGCGATATCTTCTCTCAAGAAAGACTCATTCTACCATCTGTAGATACTAGAATCATTTTATCCCGATCAAATCCTAAATTTGCTCTTAAAATAAAAAGTAAACCTACTGCTACAGCTGTATGTCCAGAACCTGTTTTCAAACTGTTGGAGGCTTATCTCTATGTCAGAAAAGTGAAATTATCACCACAGCGTCATTTGGAAATTGGAAAATTCGCTTTTGAATACTACAGCAAAGTACCCCATTAAGAGAGTTGAAACCAAGATATTTAATTTCACTCAAGGATTATCGAGTATCAATATCCCTAACATTGTGAAAGGAAATTTACCATAGAAAGTAAAAAATAGGGATTGTGGAACATGAAGCCTACTCCGGGAATTATAAAAAGTCACCCTATAAATTCACACCTTTCGGACTTAGGGGTATCAGTTTACATGTGAATGGACTGCCTCACGGACGTGATTATGAAATGTTATACAATGGAGACCTATCTCTCTGTACTCGACCTTTTTACGACTTAATAGCCAATACTGTATCATGTAATGATAGTGGGACAGGCTTAAATCTTGAAGAGTACGCAAAGAATAGTAATTTATACGCCTATGATCTTACTGCAGACCTTTAGGTTTGTAACTGTTTTTTCTCTGTGTTATAAATATTTAAATGCTTTGACATTATTTTGACATTAAGCTATTTATCAAGTGAGATAGTTTAAAGCATTTATTTTACAATTTTGCGAGTGAACTCTTTTTATATACCGTGAACATTTGCATTGATATTGCAACGATTATTTAAAATTGACCTCGCTTTTGTTTAAAGTGTTTGCTATTAACGAAATAAACTCTGTAAAGGTTGGAGAAGGATTACAACTGCTTCATATCAATTACATTGCCCTCGCACATCACCTCAACAGACATTGGATTTTCCGTTTATAGAAGGCAAAAAAACGATACTGTTCAGATAATGATCTTTGAACTAAATTTATAATTGAAATAATCATTATATTACATTATTTTTAAAAATATAATAATGTAAGCTGTGTAAAAACTATGTCTTAACCTCTGTTCAAAACCCTTATTATTCTAATTTGTGTGGCGTCTAAGTTGTATTTATTCATTAATGTTGCTTTTAAATAATGTTATGTTTTAATAAACTTGTAAACTATATATGTGATGCTAAAAAATTTGTAATGTCAATGATCCTTTATAGTTTTTCTAATTATCGTAATAATGCTTTTAAAAGAAAAATGCGATTTTACTACCCCTAAAACTAGTGTATATAAAAAGGTTTTTAAATAAAATTTCGTACATTTTTATTAAAATAAAATGTTTATACAACAGACACTCCGTGTGTTTTTATTCTTACATTAACAATTTTTAAATAAAAAGTATTAAAACAAATAAAAATAAATAAATAATATAATAAATAAAAAGTATTAACAAAATAAAATATAAATAATAATAATAAAAATAATAAAAAGGTATTAAAACAAAAATAAAAAACATAATTTAAAAAATATTGAGTTAAAACAGTAAAGCAGAAAGTTAAAGCAGTAAAGCAGGAAAGTTAAAACAGTAAAGCAGAAAGTTAAAGCAGTAAAGCAGAAAGTTAAAGCAGTAAAGCAGATAGTTAAAGCAGTAAAGCAGAAAGTTAAAGCAGTAAAGCAGAAAGTTAAAGCAGTAAGCAGTAATAAGTTAAGCAGTAAAAGCGATAGGTTAAAGCAGTAAATACAGTAACACAAAAGCATAACTGAATTCCCTTAGGTGTTAGGTACATACACCTTCTATTTGATTTACTGATTTAACGCTTTTAAGGTATGTAAAGTATATGTTTTAATAAAATTTTATTAATAATAGTAAAAATTAATGACTCATAGTATATTTGAATTCTTTGAATAGTTTACATTGATATCATATTTTTGTTCACGCGGTGGAATATTGCGCCTGCGGCGCACGCGGCGGGCGGTGAATATTGCGCCTGCGGGCGCACGCGGCGGCGGTTTCGCGGCGGCGGTTTCGCGGCGGGGTTCACCTGCGGACGCAGACTCTGAAACGTTTGCGTTCACTGTCTCAAATGTGTAACTCTTTAGATATATTTTCTGTCATGCTAAAAGTGTTAGAAAAATATACTAACTCATAGTAGAAAGCATCCTAGCAACTTGTAATTATACACCATTCGATTCCTCATACCTTAATAACCTAGGGTAGACACCTATATGGGGCTATTCCGGGCTCAAAGGGAAGGATAGAAAAAGGCTTGAAAAAAGTGGCACTCAGTTGGCAACTATGTGGCAACTTCACTGGCACTTGTGGCAGTCACTTGGCACCTGCATTGGCAAGTCACTTGGCACTCATTGGCACTCATTGGCACTCACTTGGCACTCACCTGGCACTCACCTGGCACTCATAGAATACTCATAGAACACTAATAGAACATCCCTAGCTACTTCTTACGGTGATTGGGAACCATCAAAGTTGAGGCATCAAAGATGCTGAGGCAATAATGCTGAGGCATCAAAATTGTACCGTAGAATACAAAGGGTAAAGGATGAAATATCATGGTCCAAAACAAAGGTTTAGGTGTACACGCTAGGTGAAAAGGCTGGGTGGAAGTCCTAGTGTGTAAGGTGTATGGTGTAGGTGTAGGCTATGTAAGGCTGGTGGAGTCTAGGTGTAGTGTACGGTGTAGGCTATGTGAAGGCTGGGTGGAGTCTAGGTGTGGGCCATGTAGGCTATGTGAAGGCTGGGTGGAGTCCTAGGTGTAGGTGTAGGTGTAAGTGGCTATGTGAAGGCTGGGTGGAGGCTAGGTGTAGGTGTAGACTAGGTGAAGGATGGGTGGAGGCTAGGTGCGGGTGTAGGCTAGGTGAAGGCTAGGTGTAGGCTGAGTGTAGGCTATGTGGAGGCTGGGTTGTAGGCCATAAAATGGAAGGCTGGGTGTAGGCTAAGGTGATTGGCAAAAATTACCGTGGGGCAAAAAGTTGACCATGGAATACACAAAGGGTTGATCAAAAAATAGGGCTAAGCCCCTAAAGAACACATCAAAAATTAACCGTGGGCAAAATTGAACCGACCATGGTCGAAAACAATTAGGGGGGCGCAAAATAGGGGGGGCAATACGTTACAAACGGTTGCTAAGCAACCGTTCTTGGCGCAAACCCTTCTTCGAAAGGGTTGCAAAAAATTAGGGTTGCCTGAAAATGAATTAGGGTTGCAAAAAATTAGGGTTGCCGAAAAAATTAGGGATGCCAAAAAAATTAGGGTTGCCAAAAAATTAGGGCTGACAAAAAATTAGGGCTGCCAAAAAATTAGGGTTGCCAAAAAATTAGGGCTGCCGAAAAATACCGTGGGCCAAAAATGACCCATGGAAGACCAAAGGGTTGGTAGAAAAAAAAAGGTAAAGGCAAAAAAGGTCAAGGTCAGGTAAAAAATTTGGGCTAAAAAAAAAGGTCAAGCCCAAAAAGGTCAAGGCAGGTAAAAAAA
>JABUQX010039694.1:45000-49233 GCA_015478945.1 Trachelipus rathkii
TTATTGGTTAAATCTATAGACGAGGATCGTAGTTTCCCCATGATTGGGGGACGGGTCCGAGTCCGAAATTAGGTCACAAATTTAAAGAGACGAAGAGTCAGGATAGGTCACGAGTCATATTTCGGGTGAGGAACGTCGCCTACGCTGACCGGGGCTTCCCATAAAGTCGTTGCTAGTGCCAAAACGGTAGGCCAGGATTTCAGTATTTATTAAACAACCATAAAACCTATCATTAGACGATACGGACAATAATAAGGAAATCCTGGCTAATCAGCTAGGATTAATCACTAAGGCTGAGAAAAATCACCCAGGAAAATTGCTACGCAAAGTTGAAAATCTTTAATAACCGGGACTATCGAGTCATTCCAGGAGTAATAAAGGGAACTTTGCCTGGAAACTCAAGTCAAAATAGGACATCTAAAAAAAAGGAAGTATTGTTCCGACAACGATTTTTATAACAAATTAAATTATAAAATAAATTACTGACCTATATTATCATTGCCGAGGGAAAATATATATTATTTGGTGTATGGGGTATTTATGCATACATTTTAGAAATAGGTTTAGTAATAGGAAAGTATTAGGATTTAATAAAACTCATATTTATTATTTTATTATTCATTGTTTCTCATATAAGAAAACTTTCAATTGCGTGTCACTTATATCCTTTGTTTCTTGTCAGTATCACCACTCTGGGAACCTTTCAGAAGAACCCTTGACCAAAGGTAAAAAAAATATACGGAATGATCAAGCTTATACATTATATATGCAAAATCAATAAATATAAATTGAAGGCGGAATCTTTATCGATCATCGAACTTGTATCAATATATATATATATATATATATATATATATATATTAAATATATATATATTATATATATATATATATAATATATATATATATTTTTATATAATATATTATATAATATATAATATTATATATATATATATATAATATATATATATATATATATAAGTTTCTCTCCCTTTACAATGAGAGGCATAAAAGTAGAGAAGTATAAAACGTAGCTATTCACCATTAAAAAGAAAGGTTAAAAAAAGATCTTAGTGAATCTCTGACACTGCTTTCGTTGTATATCTTTTTAACATCTTCCGGCTTCGATGGGGGCCACGAATAATGAATGACTCTTTGGAGGTGATCAGTCCAATGCAAAAGACGATCTAAAGTTAAAAAAAAAGAAAAGAAAAACGGTGATCCTTTGAAAAATTCAGAGCATTAGAGTTCTTTCCCTAATGCTGTAATGGAATACTTGGAAATGAAAGAATGGTTGACAAATTGAAAGAGGTAGAAGAGGTTTCAATTGTAGAGGTGTGAGATTTGATATTATTTTTTTATTTTATAAGAGAAAGTGGGATTATTCGATCTCCAGGTCTTAATTAAAAGATTCTTAGGTATGGAATTATATAATTCAGTATATATACGAAATATTATTTATTTGTTTATTTATTTTTGTACTTACTTTCTATTATATTTTTTTATTTGTTTTTATTTTAAGTTAGTGTTTCCGAAATACAGAGAGAGAGAGAGAGAGAGAGAGAGAGAGAGAGAGAGAGAGAGAGAGGAGAGAGAGAGAGAGAGAGAGAGAGAGAGAGAGAGAGAGAGAGAGAGAAGAGAGAGAAAGAGAGGATGAGAGAGAGAGAGAAGAGAGAGAGAGAGAGAGAGAGAGAGAGAGAGAGAGAGATGAGAATTATTTTTTAAAACGTTATTTTTAAGATTTTTTTAAAAAACTTTATTTCTGGTCGGAATTTTATGGAATAAACATCATAAGAGAGAATTCGACAAAACATTTTTCAAATCTGAATTAAAATTTAAAATCGATTTAAAGGAAAAAAAATTATTCTCATGCAAAATATTTGAAAATTTTTTTTTTAATTTTGAAATAAAATATTTTTTTTCATTCGTAATCATGAAAATCAAAGACCAAAAGACAAATATAACCTAACCATCCTAAATTTGTTATAAAAATGAAAATAATTTTAGTCGAAACTAAAGAAAATAATAAAACAATTATAAAACTAAACTTGCCAAAAAAAAACAAAAAAAAAACACTTCAATAGTTTTTTCATCATTGCACTCACACACACAAAACTCACACACACACACACACACACACACACACACCACACACACACACCCACACAACACACAACACACACACACACACATATATATATATATATATATATATATAGTATATATTATATATATATAATAGTATATATATATATAGTATATAATATATAATAGTTATATATATATATATTATAATATATATATATATATATTTAAAGTATATATATTCAGCACCATGGAGTGGATTTTCCACATGGAGAGGCTAAAAAGTGAAAACAATTTAAAATGTTTGTGATCTAACAGCTTAGCTTTTTCTTCATACTAGGTTTGGTATATATATATATAATGTACTATATTATATATATATATATATATATATATATATACTATATACATTAATATAAATATATACTATACTATATTATAATTATATATATATATATATATATATGAGTATATAGGTATATTAGTATATATAGATATAATATATATATATATACTATATATTTTATATCTATATATATATTATATATATATACTATAATATTACACTATATACTATTTTAGCAGATATTCGCTAATAATATATATAGGTATATATATTTAATATCTTAGTCATATAGCGTAATCTCACACCAGTAATTTATATATGCAGTGGTACCCAGCACGGATAAAGATTTACAGTTAGCCTATATAGTGATATACGAGCTTCACTAGATACTATATATATATATATATAGTATATATATATATTTATATAATTTATATATAATATATATATATAGCGTAATATAGTTATCTATCACACCTTAGTAAGAGATAATGATGGATATATATATATACGATAGCTAAGGAAAGATAATATATATATATATATATTTATATATATATATATATATATATGTGTATATATATATATATATATATATATATTATATATAAACTAATTAATATATATTGTCCATATATTCGTTTACAAGATAATATATAGCTATAACTAGTAGAATATTACTCACTATACGTTGCTTACTAATATATATATATATATATCATATATATAAATATTATATATTATTATATATATCTATATATACAATATATATAATATATGTTTGTGTATATATATATATATATAAATTGTGTATATATATTATATACTATATATATATATATTTTAGTTACTATATATATATATATATAATTATATATATATATATTATATATATATATAAATATATATAATTATAATATAATATTTATATATAAGATATATATATATACTATATATATATAATATATATATTATATATATAAATATATATTAATATATATATTATATCATATTATATATATATATATAATAATACATATATATACATTAGACTAGACTATATTCCACAAAACTGGGAATAAGGCGCATAACATGCACCGGAAACAGAAAAGTTGTAGAAGAATATGACGCAAGTCGAAAAGAAAACCCATCCTTACTGCCCACTTTACACCTTTTAGCGAGAACTCGTCGAAGTCAGAAAAATCCACCCCTAGAGGTTTCACGGGACGCGACGGACCCTCACTATGGAATCTCGTCAATATGTGGGGTTCATCCCCTGGCCCAGGCTGGCTACAACCAAACCCCCCTCACAAAACCCACCATTCAATCCTACTTATGAACCTTTCTTCTCGCCTCTGCCAAATCAGCATTTCTCTTCTCCAGGCATTCCTTTACTGACTCAATCCACTTTTTCTTCGGTCTCCGAGCCCGTCGATTCCCAGCACACTCACCACTATACATCCGCTTAACCAATCGACTATCATTCATCCTTTCCATATGACCAAACCATCTCAACGTACTTTCATTTACACCCTCATTTAATCCCTTTCATCACACCACGACCATCTTTTAAATCACGTTTCCACCTCGTGCCTCATATTCATCAAATTTTCCCTCACACCCTAAGACGAACCCTAACGATTGTTCTTTTCGCTGGAACACATTGTACTTTAAGATCTATACCGTCTTATTCCATGACCAAAGATCTTCACTACTGTAACAATTAAACACAGGTAACAACAATATTCCTTCCATGTAAGACGCCTAGCATAAACTCAACGCTTAAGTACTCTTTATACAATC
>JABUQX010039695.1:0-5000 GCA_015478945.1 Trachelipus rathkii
TCTTTCCAATTGATTATCACGTTTTTTCATTCACTTTATCATTGGTAAACTATTATAAAGCGGGACAGATTGTCTTTCACTTCTATCTTCTAGACTTTATCTGCTCTATATTTATAGTTGTCTTTACTTCATTTCTAAATATCTATACTTCTGTCTATATTTATAGTTGTCTTTACTTCTATCATCCATACTTCTGTCTAATATTTATAGTTGTCTTTACTTCTATCATCCATACTTCTGTCAAAGTATTAATTATAGTTGTCTTTTACTTCTACTCTTTAATATACTTCTAGTCTATGCTTATAAGTTTGTCTTTACTTTATACTTTAACAATCTATTTTTATAACTTTCTTTTTACTTCTATTGTCTATAACATCTAATTGCGTGTATAACTCTCTATCTTCTATACTATCTGATATACTTCTAGTGTCTTTACTTCCTAAATCTGTTCATTTTATCTTATAGTTACAATATATCCCTATTATAATGTTGAATTTCATTATTATGGTTTTGTTAATATTCTTTTAAGTATCCGTATTAACTAGTAAAGCTGTGCACACATTACAGCTGAGTGTGTGTGTGTGACTGGAAATGTTTTCAAGGGGTTGTGTTCGGGGGTTCAAAATTCTTTCTTAATTGATTAGCGGGGAATATTTTGGACAAAGTTACTTTATTAATCGTGCCGCACTACGGAACGAGGTCGGATCTCGAAATCACTAATTTTTCAGCCGTTAACCCTCTTTTGATCGAGTAAATAGATGTTCGTTTGGCCGGCACGAAATGATTATATTATTTTCCCTATGTCTTAGGGGTGAAATGAGGTTTAGAGTTAGGTCTATCTCAGTCTAGAAATGCGTTGCATGGCTTATTACTACTTTCAACGAGTCATAAAAGCGGACTTTCATCTAAAGAAAGTGCCTGGATACCTCTTGTGATTCTCCTATTTTAGTGACAAATCTTTCATGGCTCTCTTGCCTAAAAACATTTTTCGTTAACAACACAGAAAATTTCTTATCCTTTACTCTTCTATATCGATACTGAGGGTTCTTGTATGCTAACTCTCCAAACTCTTGAAAAGGCCATCTTCTTCGTCTTCCTATTTTTCCTTCAAACTCAACCCTTGACGATTCTAGGCATTCCTCTTCCTCCTCCTTCGTCTCATCAGGGTCCTATTGCCTTTACCTGAGATTTACAATTTTGAATCGTGGTAGCAGGGCTCCTTGAAATCAATGAACGTATTAGGAAGGTCGCGGGTTTGCCCTATATATATGGGATGGACATCCTCTCCCGAGTTTTGAGGAAGTGTGCTTCTCAGTAGCTGGCTCCCTCCTTACTCGTTCCAAACTTATATTCTTACTATGCCCTCAATTTATGCATCTTCCCTATGATGTATTGGAAGCGTGCGCATATGTCCAACCTTATTCGTAAAAAAAGAGAAGTACCGCTCTGAATATCCTTCTAAAATCATAATCGCTCTATAGTCATCTAACCTGTATATCTATCTATAAATCTTGCGTAACCCTTCTCAACTCTTCATTTCTTAGAGGATTAATCATCTGGAATCTCATTCATTTCTCTTTGCCTGATCTGCCAGTACGGCTTTCGGCCGTCTCTCTGATGCATCCTTTCTGTTCTTCACTTATTATATATATTATAATAATAATATTATAGGTAATATATATATTACACCGTGACAGACTATTATAGTGGTTTATGTCCACCCTTAGCGAACTCTACGGGGAACTTGCGTGGTGGCGCTTGACATATTCCAAGAGCATTTGACCGGTATGGCACGCGTCAACTGCAGGGTCCTCCCTAAATGCTATAACATTTGTTAGCTTTAACTCACAAAATTAATAAAAATATCTAAAGATGTTTCAGACTTCATCTCTTTTCTTCTTCTTCTCTCTTCTTCTTCTTCTTCTTTCTTCACTCTCTTCTTTTCTCTTTTTCTTTATCAACTCTCTCCTCTTCATCATTGGTCATCGGAAGAATCTGCATTACAAATGTCTGACATAGCAGAGTTTCTTACCCTTTCTTCTCGTCTTCTTTATTTCTTTCTTGTTTTCTGTTTCATCAACATCATTAACACTTGGAATAACCATTTCAAACATTTTATTCTTAGGATTAGGTTATAGGTAGGTTAGATAGGTCTAGGTTAGGTTAGTGAGTGTTAGGTTTAGCGTTAGGTTAGGTTAAGTTGGGTTGTTAGGTTAGGTTAGGTTAGGTTAGGTTATAGGCTAGGTTATTAGGTAGGTTAGGCCTATGTTAGTTTCTTATCTTCTACTTTCCAATTATTTTCTCGTTTTCTCTTTTTCTCCTTCAAAAAAATTTCAGACAACTTGAGCATTTTCAAAACATCAGTGCAGCATATACGGTCATTGCACTGGAGTTCTGTGCTTACTTCAAAAAAAAATTTCATACCTATATATATATTATTATATATAATATATATTATATATTATATATAATTGTTATTATATATATAATATATTATTATATATATATACGTTATATATATTATATTATATATTTAATATACTATTGTAGAAATCGTGAAGTTTGTAGATATTTTCAAGTTAGTTTATAATATCTATAAATATAGCTGCATAAATATATATATTAAACTGAAATATACTGTACTTAATTAACAGGAAAAAAGTTTTCACCCCGAGCCATGATTTCGAAACCCGCATTACAGAATGCGTCCGTATGGATCAATGATACAAAGAAAACTTTCACCGCCCCATATGAACCACTGACAACTGCGGTTCGCCGCTAGACAATGTACAGGAGTAATGTTACCCGAGCTCGAGTTCGAACCACTGACAACTGGTTATTTACATTTTTAAAATAAAATTTTCATTCAGTTATTTTTCTTAATTAAATACAAAGGTATTTTCCTACAATTAAACATGAGTTTG
This sequence comes from Trachelipus rathkii, assembly GCA_015478945.1. Classification (NCBI taxonomy): domain Eukaryota; kingdom Metazoa; phylum Arthropoda; class Malacostraca; order Isopoda; family Trachelipodidae; genus Trachelipus; species Trachelipus rathkii. Next base: position 2,925 of record JABUQX010039695.1, read on the forward strand.
GTCATTCTGGTAGGCCTAGATTAATTAATGCAAAATAATTTTATTTTTAATACTTTAAATTACATTTATTGAATAAATCTTATGACAGGGTTTTATAATAGATGACCTTAAGTAAATTAATAAAATTTAAATGATCTTTCATTACAATAATAAATCTTAATAAAATAAAAAAAAAAAAAAAAAAAAAACTTAAATATATCTATATTATCATATAATATATATATATATATATAATATTATATATATATATATATTTATAGTAATATATTATAATATATAATATAATATATATATTATAATATAATATTTTATATATATATATATATATATATAAATAATATATATATATTATATATATATATATATATATCTATATCATATAATATATTTATATAATAATATATTTATATATATATTATAATATAATATATATATTATATATATATATAATTTTATTATATTATAATATATCTATATTATATTATATATATTATTATATATATATATATTATTATATACTATTATTACTAATATATATATAATATTATAGTATATATATATATTCAATATAAATATCTTTATGTATGTATGTTATATGTATTTATAAATTATATATATATTTTATATCATATTAGTCATATATATTTAATATATATATAATATCTATACTAAGCTATGAGTTTTTATTTTTATACTTATATAATAGTATATATATATAGATATATAATAATCTATATATACTATATATAATATTAATATATATATATATATAAATATTATAATATTATATATACTATATATATATATAATATATTATATATATTATATATATTATATATGTATATATATATATTAAATATATATAATAAATTATATATCGATTGAATGGCTATATTTATATTATATATTTAAATATATTATATATATATATTTATATATTATAGTATATATTTATATATACATATAATTATATATATAATTAAATTATAATATATATTATATAATATTACTATATATTATATAATATATTTTTATATATATTAATTATATATATATATAATATATATATATTATATATATATTATAAATTATATATTTATATATGTATAATATTATATTTATAATATATATTATATATATTATATTAGATATAATATTATATTATATATAGTATATATATATATATATACTATTATATATTATATATAATATATTATATATAATTATAATTTAAAAATCTTATATTAATAATATATAGATATATATGATATATATATTATATATACTTATATATTATATATTATATAAATATATTATATTAATATAATATTATTATATATTATTTATACTATGATTTATATATATATATTATTATTATATATATATATTTTATTATTTTAGTTTATTATATAATATATAAATCATTATACTATATATATATATTATATATATAAATATATATTATATATAATAATATATCATATATATAATATATATATATAAAATAATATCATATATATATATATAATATATATTTATTATATATATAATACTTAAAAAATATATTTATTATATATTATACTATTATATATTTATTTAATTATATTATATATTATATTATAATATATAATATATTTATATATATATCATATATATTTATATTATATTATATATATATATATATACTTATATATTATATATATATATAATATATTATATATATATATATAATATATACTTATATTATATTTTATATATATTATACTATATATACTATATATATATATATATATATACTTAATATATAATATATATATATTATTATAATTATATTAATTATTATTATTTATATATATAATAGATATATACTATTATATATTATATATATATATATTATATATAATAATATTATATATATATATATATATACTCATTATATTATATATATATATTATATATATATATATTATATGTTACTTATATTAAGTATAATACTATTATATATATTCTATTTTACGCACCTTATTATATATATCTTTATATTATATATATGATATTATATTTACTACTAAATAT
>JABUQX010039695.1:7500-57500 GCA_015478945.1 Trachelipus rathkii
AGTGCGTGGTTTAACCCAAATATCATGGACATGACGTAAGACTCTGTGTAATTTTTTCGTCTTCTTGTTTACATCAGTATTATTTCACCAGCTTTTATACTCAAATGTCGTGGTCTTCACCGCCCAATATACGTTCAAAAATGGTGTCTCCACTGGTTCATACTGCATCCCATTATCTGGGGCGTGCGAGGCATCATGTTTCATTCCGTGCGTCAGATTAAATCTGGCTATCAGGGTCTAGCAAAAAGGTACACAAATAATCTTTTATTCAAACTGATAGCCTGCACTACTTTCTAATTGTTTCACTTCTGAACCCTCTTTTCATTTCTCTTTGTGCGCGTGTTTCGGTATGTGTTGTGGAACACTTCTTAAGATACTCTCTACTGTTTATAAATAGGTATGGGTGACCGTTATTACAGCTCACCGGCTATAATGGTGTGGCTCGAGGGAACTTTCACTCGCGTGCCACCACCCTCTTTAAGACGCCCTCGTAGGCACAAGGCGGGAGATAGCTGCTCTCCTGTGCATGTAAATTTAAGAGGTCCTAGCAATTTTCCTAGCTTTATAATAATTAAAACGCAAAGCGTACAGTTACATTGTATTTGGCTTGCATTGTAGCAACTAAATGTTCTTATTGCGCTTTTAACAATTGTTACTCTGGAGCTCTTGTCCAGTTCATCCCTATTCTCACTCAGAGCTTTTTGATTCTATGAAATTGAAGGCCCCGGGGCATGATTATCAGAGCTATTCCAATCCGATTCGTATCATCTTGATAGACTTCCATTTGGACTTTTCCTCTTCGCCACCTTTCTTGTTATTATGAGTTGGGCTCCCAATTTTCTTTGCGAGTGATATAGATTTTTTATGGGTTATTTCAGATTTCTCTTCATCTCCAATATCTCATATTTATTCAGTTCTACATTATAATGTATGTCTTTTATACTTTATGCTAATGTGTTTCTATGTACCATAGTCACGTTTAAGTTATGTGATTATCTTTTATGAGGTTATACTATACTCGCAAATTTATACTACTCCTCCTAGCTTTCTGTATATATTACCAAATGTCTCCTAAGCATTCCATTAAAAATCTAAGTGCTCTGAATTTGAATATGTCATCTTAGACCATGTGTGATGTAGCTGTAAACTCTAAATCTTGCTGTTTACTAGTCTTATTAATCTCTGTTGTGTAGGTGATAGAGCTTTAAATTTACCTCTCACCTGTTCGATATAGACGGCTGTCTAGCCGTGAGCCATAGGTTAGTGGATTACTGTAAAATATATATATAGTATATAAAAAATATAAAACAAATTATATAAGAGATACTGAAAAAAAAAAAAGGAGAGGTCAGGTTTTATAGGTTTGGTTAGACTGCTATCAATTACTTTTTCATGGTTTCTTTTGACTCTACTTTCTTAGTTCTTTATTTCTAAAATTCTCACAGTGGAGTTGCTGCTGGTGAGATATTTGAACCATCTTGCCCTTTGGCACTATCTTTTTCTCTATGCAGAAATGTTAAATGTAAAAATTTACATTTTTCAACATTTTTTCTGGTCTTTGTACAATTACTATCTAAAGTGATTTGATCTGAGGGACTTAAATCATAATTTATTGTCTTGTTCTGAACTTTGGTGAGGTTATCTATGGCACGGTTCATTTCTTGCTAGGATGTGATTAAGTATACTACTGGTTACGCCGATGTGGCGATTGATATTTCAAAAAACTGTTGATTTATTATTAATCATCTACGCTGCATTGGGTATTTTCTTTTATTGTCAATCTATTATATATTCCATTTATTATTTATTGTTATTTATTATTATATTATTTTATTATATTATTGATTTAGGTTAAATTTCTTTTTTCGATTATTATTATTTTTATTATTAATTTATTAGGAGTATTCTATTATATCATTTTTCTTTTGTAACGAATCAATGAGTGTTTTTAGGAGTTTAGGTAACTTTTCACTTTTGAATTTGGTTTGTTTAGGGGTTATTTGTACGCTACATGCCAAAGTAGTCTGCGAATCATAAAGTCTTGGTCATCAGGAAAAAAAATCATTTCTATTTTAAAATGAATATTTCAAACCCTTACAAAAATCATTTTCTTTCATTTTCTTTTTTCGTTTGACCGCTTTACGTTAAGTTGGGACTTTCAATAAGTTTCATTCAATCGCGGAGCTTGAACTTTTAACCCCACGTCAGTGGGGCAAAAAAACTGAGCATACTGTTTGAATTTTAAAATAAGTATTCGACTTTTCATAAAGATGTTTTTAATTTTAAATTATAATTTGTAATAATTCAATTCATTATTTAACATTTACTATTTTATAGTATTTTCGTGTAAGGCGTTAAGTAACTTTTTACCGGACACTCTCATTAAATCTTAATATAAAATTGTAAGGTCAAGGAGTTTGGGACCCAATGAATTTCCACCCACCTACACTCAATTATAAATTATATAGAATATCTATATATATATATATATATATATACTCTCTTTATATATATATAATATATATATAATATATATATTATACTTATATATATATATATATATAATAATATATATATATAATAATATATGGAAGAAAGACTTAGCATTAATCATGTCTAGACCTTTACTTGCGGTTACTCGGAAAGTTACTCTCGATCCGGGTTCATATAGGTGCTCTTTGCTCAGTTCTTTTTACACGTACAGAGCGTAGACTCTCTGGTTTAACTTTGAACTAAACACAAGACCACATCTACACTTTTATCCGTCTCTCCTTTCCAAATCAATATAATATCAACTATTATTATCTGGCCCTTTACGTTCTACTTAGTTGTAATTGTAGGGAAGTTTTTAAACCTTATTCTATAATATAGCAACTCAGTAGAATTTCGATTCAGTTCTAATTGTGCAGTAATACTTCTCTCCACTTGCATTCTATTTAACTCGACGCTTAGTCACTCATAAAAAATAATCTCAAAGCGACACACCAATTTTCTTACTTAGACTTATACTATTCTCTCATTATTCTACATATCATTCCAAAGTTTATTAAACTATTTCAAAATAATGTAATATATTAACAATAAATATAGTATACATATATACAATATAATGTATATCTAATAGATTTATATATATATTCAATGCATTATTATCTTTAGAATTCTCATTTATATAAATTATTGAATATAACTAAATAATATATAGTAAATTAAATCAAATCTTCTTACTATGTTTTATATTTAACTGATCTAAGATCTGTTATCGCAGAAAGATATTTGTTATCATTATATCTCATTCATAACTCATTTTACCTTTACTATAATAATATTAGGTTATATAAATATAATAGTCAAATAATTAAATATAAATAAATATATCTCACTTTAAATTAGTTGATCCTTTCCATTAATATTTCCAGGCTCACCATGAATTTCGAGTGAGCTAATAGGATATTATATTAATATAGGTCATGGTTAACCTCTATACCTCACTTCGTTACTTTTGTTTGAGTTAAATTTCTACTAATTTACGACTCCCTGATATATTATTTATATTTCTAGTTTTGTGTTATATTAACATTCATTGTGATCATTTTTCTCTAAAGATAGTATTCGACATCCCGAATACTGCAAATTGAGATCTTTCATATTTCTCTCTCGTTGCGAGTGGGTGTCTGTGTTTATAGGACTCTCGAGAAACTCCTGAACCATTTTCTTTATCACATAGGGTACTACATATTGGTCTCGCTAAACTCCATATAACTTTCTTTGTTCCCTTTGTTCGTGTGTTGCCAAGTATTGTTCATGTTCTTCGTAATTTTAGTTGTTTTGACTTTTTTCCACTCTCTCCGAGCAACCAATGATCTGTGCTATTGAATTTCTCTCTCAGACACTACCTTAACTTAAACTTCTTCTCCAGAAATATTCGAGGGGCGATTTCTAGCCTAGTCATTGAGCCTCTATCGAAACTCGTTTGGTCTAAGCAAAAATCACCTCTCTCGCTAATACACAGTATATTTTGAAATATCCGAACATTTTTTAATTAGGACAGTAAAAAGAATAGGTCACCGTTTTTTATACTTTGATGAAGCACACTGTTCGCTGATACTGTGTCTTAGTCTGCATCTTCTAGAGATTCTGTAATTAATTCAGTCTCTCTGAAACAATCACAATGGTTTTTTAAAGATTCAACTTTTGAATCTAATGTTAATTCATCGGCTTTTTATTTCATAACTTAAATTCTAAGTTGTATTAGAAAGACTGCCCGATAATTGGTAACTTCTACTGTGATTCAATTTTTAAAGAGTAACCGCTGCTAAGGGTTATTTCCTGAGCGGAAAACCTCTCAAGATAAGATGACCATCTTTTCACAAGTGCTCTCGGACGATTTGTTAGCTTCTATTTCATTATACTCTGCGAACACATTGTTCACGATAGACCTATCTATTTTGGTTACACTCAGATAATCGGCATACATAGTTTAGGTCGTTTTTGATTTTATGTTATAACTATTATTATTTAAACTAATAATAAAAAAAACAAAAAATAAAAAAAAAAAAAAATATAAATAAATATTTATCAAAATTTCATTCAATCTTAACAGGCAAGAGGATATTTCAACTCCATTTATAAGAATTTTGATAAATTTTATATGTCGTATGTATAGGTTTACCTTGTATATTTTTTATTTATTTTATTATTTTTATTTGCTCTATACATTATTACTACTTTGTCAATCGGATGACCGATCATTCCTCACATCTGTAGGATGACAGCTTTGTATAGTTTCATTCAGCACAAGTATTTTCTAAGGTGGAGTATAGAGACTTTTAGTATAAAAACATCAGGTGATGAAAAAGTAACTCTATTCGACATTCTTCTTAGTATTTGTGACATGATCGTAAATGAACGAAAACAGGTTCTAAAAATATAAAATATAACAACTATAATAGTTTTAGATCAAGTTTACAAAATTACTTAAAGCTGTATGATCGCGGTTAAAAAAACATTACACTACTTTATAATCTATTAACATACATATATCCAATAAAAAAACTGCATAGAATGTATCCCTTGTTAAAACAAATTGTATTTCATAAATTCTTTGGAAATAGATAAAAAATATTGATTTTGGACTTTATTATTTATTTTTGTCCTTTATTTAGCTTTGTTTTGAAAAAACTCATAGATGTTTTACTTATTTATATTAATACAACATTCCAAATACTATATTAATACTATAAATATAACTATATTACCTTCTTAATTACTGATGGTCTTTTGGAGATTTCAGAGAATTGGTACTTGAGCTGTAGTTTGGTGGACGTGAATTAGATATTACTCAATTGGAGGAACTGCTGCTTTTCAATAAAGTGTCTTGCTTGAAGTATGCTCTTATTTAATTGAAAAGAGTTTCTTAGTTGTTCTCAGGTCTCTTCTTCTATAGCTTCTTTATTAATTGTTAGGATTTCACCTCAAATTTTCTTGCTCCTTGTAAACCTGGCTATTGTCGGCTTATTAATAGTTTGTTTTAGGATTCAGCTTGAGTATTAGTCAATTGCTTATAATTCCCACCTCAATTGTTTCTTTTTCTTCTTTGTGAAAAATTAATAAGCTCTTGAATGAATAGATGTACTATCGTGTTTCTTCATTTCTATCCTAATGTTGATTGAAGCTTAACATTCGTACTTTTGCTTTTATTTTCTTGTTTACTTTAGCAAAGTTGGCAGTTTTTTGTTGTTTCAACAGCCTGCTTGAGTTTCTGCAATGGCTTATATTGCTTGCAGTATCTCCTAATTACTAGTTTTCTTAATATTCGGTTTCTGTAGCCTTTATTCATTTGCAAGCCCTTATTTATTCACCGCACGCAGATCTTCTTGCTCTTTTGTCATCACATTTTTCTGTTTTGCAATCATTTTGCTTCTCTACTCTTGAAGCGCTTTTTGGTAAAATTTTGTAACCATAGTTGATGCTCACACAGTAATGAATTTCTCTTTAATCCTAATGTATTCCTATTTTATTTTATTATTATTATTATTTTTGTTTTCTTATATTTTAATGAAAATATAACAATATATAATATATATATATATATATATATACTAGATATATATACTCATAATATATTATAATATATATTATATATATATATATATATATATATATATATAATATAGTATATGATATTATATTATATATATATATTATAGAATATATATATATATATTAAATATCTTATATTTATAATGCAATATATATATATTATATATATATATATATATATATATATATATACGGATCATTTTTAAGAGATCTGAGAATACCAAAACTAGCTTTAGAGATCAAATCTGAAAATTTTTTGGAACGATTAAATTTAAAATAAAATTTATGGGCCAAAAGCTTCAATTTATGGGTAACTGTATCAAAATCTGAATCAAACGGCTCGCAATTTTTTAACATGCAAATTAATCTTTCGAAGGCACTATAATACCTACAAAAAATCATACGATAAACCGGCAAACAAAAGTTCAGACCTAAACTTAAGAGTCGTTTTTCCGAAATTGACAGCACTTTAGAGGAGTAGTTAAATATATATTTATCAGAAAGTAAAGCAGGGTCATTCCTATTGAAATTCAAAGCTTTTAACTTATTGCCCTGACGAGTCTCATATTTTTTCAGGCGACTATCTATAACCTTTGAAATTTTACCAGTAACAAATATGAAATCGAGGAAAGTTAAATTAGCTTTCAAAACATTACGACATTCGATAAATTGCTGATTAAGTCTTTTTATCTCTTTATTCCTTAAGGCTATTTCGTTATTTAAAAGTTTAAACTGAAAATTCCTATAAATATTACAATATTATATATTAGGATTATATGTTTATATTTAATGAAACCTGGGATAACTCCATATGCTTTACAAGTGTTCAAAAAAAGCGACGTCCAGCCCTCCGCCTTTCCCCAATATAAGATTGAAAGGATTCCATAGTGTCTAAATGCTTGGGTGTTGTTTCTGGCCATATTTCTTGTACGAAACGCTCTTGATCCAGTCATTCTATGAGATAGGAATTTTAATTTAATCAGGAAAAGCAACACCAAAGCTCTCCACACAGAAATCTTTAATCAAAAATACACAAAGTCTCGGAAACTATAACTATTTCTATCTTCAGGTGAGAGCTAAAAAATATACAATTAGAATTAATAATAATTTCTGACATTTGAAACATTTACATAAAATTATAACTCGTACCGTTAACTGAACTGGACTAAATTTAAAAATACTAAAACGTTGCCTCCCAAAACGCAAATATAGAATCTAAAAAAAATAAAAAATAAATATAAAAATTACTTAATTATATATGTTTAGGGGTGACTAAAACAAATAACAAAATACACAAATCAGAGCATACAAAATAATAACTTACCCGATGTAAACTAGTTATTTCCTACTAATAACTTTCAGAAAGAAATGCAGGGTACACATCACCTCCAGACGTCTCAGTTAAAACAATTGTAGTTTAAAAAGTGAAATGGCATCAAAACTGAGAAATTTGTGTGTGTGGGTTTTGCTTTCTTGTTCTTGTGATGAATTCTGAATTTTTTAGGTGTGACGTGGATATTTTACTTATAAGAGGTTTTAATTGTGTTGCAATCCAAGATCTCATCTTTTTATGCCATTTCACTTTTTACGTCCGTTCCCGTCCCATATACCCTAAACCTACTGGAACAATTTATTAAAGAAAAATAATTTAATTTGGCCTTCCCATTTCATATAATTAAACAGCTCATTAATCTCTCATTGCAACATAACTTCTTTCATTTCAATAGCAAATATTAAAAACAAACTTTCGACCTGAGTATGGGATCCCCATTATCTCCTATACTCAGGGCCCTCTTAACCATTCATTCCGCCCTAGGCAACTAGGCAAAAAAAAATTCACCTAAGGCATTATTATATATATATATATAATATATATGCCTTACATTATATGTATATATAATATATATTCTTATATGATGAACTATGGGTATCGTATGCCTTGAAATATGGCATACTTTGGCATGAAATTTTTAATATATATATAATATATATATATATATATATATATATTAATATATACTTATTAAATATATATATATTTAGTTATTTTTTTCTAATATTTTCATATGTAAAAATTTTGCTGTCAGTTAAGTGTGTACGGTGCCTCCACTGGATTTCTTTATATTGATATATCTCGCCATATACTTAAAAGAAAGGCTTCGTAGCGGCTCCCATTAATTTCTAGTGCAAGATCTACATGATTGGCAATCTTAGTGGTCTTATGTTAAGGAATAATCTGTAGGCCTAATATTACTCATATTGACTATGATTATGCAAAACACTCACTCGTATGTTAAGTGAAGTTGCCCTTAATGTCAATGTCACTCATTATCTTTAGCATAACAACTCAATACTTTATGTTACATAAAATGTTATTAAATAAATAATTATATAAAAGTACTAATGTAAATAATAACACTACGTATATATATATATATATAATATATATATATTATATATATATATATATACTATTATATATATATATATATATATATATATATATATTATCATATGATGGGTAGACAGGAATTTTATCAATATTTTACCCCACCCTTATTAATAATGTTTATCGGTTAGCATACCGTGGGACGCAAGTTTGTTCTCCTCCCTCGCAATCACCAACCTATATGTGCTAAACTATATTAGACTCATATCATCTTTCAGTCAATATACAATAGAAATGCCTTCCAACAACTCTATCCCCTTTCTCGATACCTTGGTCACATGGAATAACAATTAACCAATTACAATTTCCAATATATAGAATACTTGGACATATCGCACCAAATTATATACACTGATTATTTGCATCTTGTTGACTGCAACCAGATGAATCCCATATGTAAATCTCTTTCTCCTATTTATGCATTATAGTCAACAAGAAACTATAATTCCACAATAACTTTCAAATCACTCTACTATCCAGAGAGAGTTTTTCATCACAAAGCATTTAACTCAAAGCAAAAAGAGCGGTATTCTATCTAGACGTTCCTTCCGAACACACAACATTAAACAAATAGATTACACGTATTTTCTCTTATGCAAAAATAATTACCATCAATTATTAACTCTCGACACACAATATATATCCTAGCGTTCATCAATTTTTGTATCAGAAAGGAAAAAGTCACAAATACTCAAAACTCGTAGGTCACAATGATATCAATAATATCTCTCTGTCGGCTCAATCAGATACTCAAGTGCAAAATTTACAACTACAAATTTGCCACTACATTTATTTCTAAATTACATTTTCTCTTCACATATGGATTAGGTTAAACATAATTGTATTTACATATAATAGTAATATATACTTCTCCATTCCTCATAGCTTGATTTTATATATTATTAATCTATACTATTCATCTACTTAGTCTCATGTAAATTTATTTTATTTCTATTGTTTTATTTTATATTTTTATTTTTAATATACATATATTTAATGGTTTTGATAAAGTTATTAATGATTTATTTCTCATTATTTATGCTATAATATATATAATTAGAAATTAATTAATTTTTAAAATCATCAATCATTATTATTATTAATGATATATCTTAAATTTTGATCATACTATCTATTTAAGTACTTTAGTGATACAATTCTTGAACAGAATTTTAACATAGTAGGGCGTAACACCCAAACCATTGAATATTCAAAAAACTATCATAGTACACTTATTTATTAAACATTCGAAGATAGTAGAATATCCATATCTAAACATGGCAGTTTTGTCTTTAAATAGATTTCAATATGATAGCTACGGACACATAAAAGTACAACGTTTCGACATCAGTGTTTGCTGAGATATCAGAAAACCATGCAATTAATTGATCTACTCCAGTTAACAATAACCTATCATAACCTCTCTCTTGGTGGATAGTGTTACAACTCTATGATATTAACCCTCTCACCACTCACTAACCAGCCATTGTGAAAACGTATAGATATCTGAGCATTAACATACACGTTTTGCGTAAAAATTTAAATTCTCTCTACAACAAAATATACATCTCAATTGATTGAAACATTCACTAGAGAGACAACATGCTAGCCCAATACCGTCATCAACAGTTCCGCATATTTTTTTACCTGTAGTGATAAGTTTTGTATCATAATGGAATAAAAATACCAAGATAGTGCCTAGGTAACTCATTAGTACTTAGAAGAGATAGGTGATTATACTGCTCGTCACGTAACAACTCACTCTCTCAGCCGTAAGGTGGAACGGGAATAATTGTCTTTCTCCCTTTCTAATAAAAAATTTATTATATATAAAAACAAAAGTGGTCTTTTTTAGCCACGCACACGATGAATGACTTAAATACTCGTTATGTTTAATTTTATGTTTAATATATTGTCCAGAGCAATTAATTATATATATAAACACACCTTATTCTATGATTGACTATTACGCAGTGAATAAATATAAAAAGAATTAAAATGCTTAATATACTTCAATAATTGAACATTACGAGCAAATTAATACTCATATAAACATAAATATTTTATATGCTTACCTATTTACTTCAGATATAGAATAAGTTGTGTTATGCATGTTTTAAAAGGTGTGTATTATATATATGATTTGTAATTACTTATATATATATATATATTATATTAATTATATATTATATTATATAATATATAATACTATATATATTATATTATATTATATATATATATAATTTTATTATATATAATTAAATATAATTAAATATATATTAATATAATTAATATATATATATATATATATACTTACTTATATATTAAATTATATTAATGGGCGTTAAGGCATAGGTGAGAGTGCAAGGGGGGTCACATTGCTACCCCCCAAATCTTGTGGATCTGAAATAAAAAACAGATAACTTATTTATATATGTGTTGCAGACACGACTATATATTATCTATATTATAGTTTTATAGCTTGGTTGGGTAGAGCTAAAGCTATCTTGTGAGAAAAAGATACTAAATTTATCGATAATATCGATAATATGAATATAATGAAGTATGTAAAACAAATACTAATTACTAACGTATTTATAAACCATACATTTTCATTATTATATGATTAATTATGTGTGATTAATAGTTTGACAGTTAATAATTACACGTTTAGACTAAACTATTGGCAACTCGTGAATGCTGCAATTAGCTGTGTGTTTATGAGTACAGTATCGTGTAAGGAGTTTTCTGTATCTGGCAACGTTCAGCTTACTAAGCATATATCATGGATAGCATTGGCGCCGCCTGATATTAACACCGCTGAGTTCTATAGCACGATAAATAGTGAATGTTTATTAAGTTTAGTTCTATGAATATAAAAAGATGATAATGATATAAAAGTATCATGCAAACTTCTATCAGTTGCTCTTCTTCCGCATCTTCACTGATTCTTTTAAATTTCCAAACATGATTCCTTTGAAAAAAATGTCAGTCAAACTGATTATAATTATATATAATAACAATAATGTGTATATATATTAACTCAATAAATTAAGTATTCTGTATACAAACTACTATATGTAGATAGTAGAGTTTATCGATTTGGAAGTATAAATATTAGATTTTAAAGAATATTATGTGCTATATTTATAATTTATGTTTTTTGAGAAAGACGTTATATAATTTTTCCTAATCTTTTATGCCTACGCCACATAGGCGATCCTTTCTTATATTTTAATCAATTTATATTTTTTTTCATAGTATAATGAATAAAGATGTGCTAATTCGTAAAGCTAACGGGATAAATTAAATAAAAGTAAAGGAGAAGAGGTAATAATTAAGGAAATTATAATTATATTATCCCACGTATATTTGTTGAGTCAATTTTATCACGTAATTGACTTCATTAATAAGTATAGTCATACAAACTCTTAACCACCCAGAAAAGACAAATCCTGTGCCTCTTTTTAGGACGGTCGCAGTCGCAATGGGTGACAGAGAGTAGTTGGACGCTCGTAATATCCCGGTAGAGGGAGGTGATCTCTGATAATAGGAACCCTTACGCGACACCCAAATACTCAAAGTATGGGGGTTTTAGACCTCCTCAGGAGAGTGAAGGTTATTTAAGTTCACCCTCACCCCCCTCAGTTATGATCCACCTAAACTTGGACATTTCTACGTTATTCGATAAGACATAATGAAAAATGTCATAGTTAACACGAATAATCTAGTGTACCATACAAGTGTGCTGTAGTGTGAGAGTTTGCGATGGGTTGGTACGATCTAAGAAAAGTTTTTTTAAAAGAATTAGTTGTAGCTATTATAGTAGTCTAGCTCACTCGTCGCGTCTTAGGAAACACTCTCACGAGCTACTAAACGAGTACCCACGGTGTGGTACTCGCAGACCAGTAATAACTGGGTGTAACGCAAAGTAAAATAATATTATAATTTGATATTTTGACTTAACTACACTACTACTTTCAAGCACCACCCAATATATTAATATATATATATATATATTATTAATTAATATATGAATTAATATATATATTTAATTAATATGATATATATTATATTATTTATAATATTTATACTATATATATATATAATATATATATATAATTTATATAATTATATAATTATTATTAATATTATATATTAATTTATTATATATATAGTTCATATATCACAGTCAAAATCACTACTTTGCCCCCCCTAAAAGAAATCCTGCCTACGCCCATTTGATAATTATATTAATTATTAAATATATATATATATATATATATAATTATATATATTAATATTTAATCATATATATATATATATATAATATTATATATATAATATATATATATATATATATATATATATATATATATATTATTAATATAATATATATATATTAAAGAGATATATATTCCTATAGACTACTTATTAAACCTTGTTATAAACGGGAAACTTGCAGAATATATATGATTTTATTGAGCCTCGAATATTTGCAGTGTATTAATATTCAAAGTTTACTGCTACATGTAAAACGAATAACATTTTTGTAAATAAATACATTAAATCGATAACAAAGTCAGGTTAAGTAGAATAATAGCTACCTCGAAAATAAAGAAAATATTCAATAAGTTATATAGTATATAATATATTATAATACCTCACTAGTAATTCTAATTCACAAATTCAAACTTTTCTGCTTTTCTAAAGTGACAAATCGTTAACGCAATATCTGAATTGTCTCACTTTATAATTATTAATATATATCTAATATTAATATATCCAACGTCTATAGTGATGCATATATGGTATACTCTACCGAGAAGTGCGCATCTGTCATACCACGCACTGGTAGTATCTCACAGAACACCATATATATAATAGGATTCGCATTTCCGACGACTATGTGACCGCTATGCGAGATGTTGGTGACGCGTCATTACCTCTAATTTCGTCGAGTGGTGACTCTATGTATCACAAATGATCATATTGAAATTGCAAAATATTTCTACTCACATATAAGTATAGATCTACTATAAGCATGCTATTTTAAATAGAGAACCTTTATGCGGAAAGTACGAGACACCAATATCTGTGCCACAAAAGCGTAGTAATGCTAGACCACAATGAAATTCAATCCACGCCATCATGGACAAGTCATTAATGATTTGTCATATTAACATTATCATATTGAGTTCATTAACACTCACAGAGTCACATATGAAGAGTTCTGTGAGATGCAAAAATAATAAAGTGACGCTAAGCGGCTTCAACGTACGAAGCTTCTTGTCTCCGATGTAGGCATCAGTTCATTTTAAATTTTCACAACACGGATAATTGTCGTGTGTAACGAATACTAATTGTGAGATAGTCTCCATCTCTCTCACAAAATTGGAAAAATGATGTTGACCAGGTATATAATAAAAAGTGATATTTATAGTGATAGATGATAGTTTTGATATTTGCTGATGTTAGGGATTCTCCTCGATCGAAAACGAATTGCTAAGGTACGTGGAGGTACAGGCTATGATTAATGATCCATTTAAAATCTTCACTACTAATTATATTATAAATATCTGTATATAAGAAATCTCACACGCACTTTCATATTAAATATTTCAGCTTCTTGAATAACGTAAACTATATAATATATATAGAACAATATGTTAAATTCGTCACTTTGTGTTGCAGCTGTTAAAAAAACTTCAATCCGAATTTGATATACTAATTAATATCTAGCCACCCATATAAATATAAATAAATCACGTAAATTATATACTCAAGAATACCATATATACTTGTACATATAATAACAGATATCAACTTGTAAAGAATATTTCTACAGTCCAGTAGTGTAATGTAGTAATAATAACAACACATTACTCACTCAATAAAAAAATAATGATAGTGTAGTGTCATAATGATTAGAAAACTATCAACAACATAATAATAATAAACTAGACTTTCGAGAGGACTAAGTTGGTGGATAGTTAAGCAAAATGTTTACCCCTCGCTTAAGTAATACTTGCAAGGAAATAATATTTGGACCTGTCCTCCAAACTCAGTGTTCTCAAGTGAAGAGTAAGTATTTTTGAGTCTATGCTATGGGCTAATTAATAAGATTGATAATAAGAGAAATATACAGACATTCATGAGCAAGAAATAAATGGCATAAAAATTTGATGTGTTTCTCTCAAAGCACACTTCCTTATACTTTGAGATAATTTCTCATACTATAAGTTAGCAAAAGAGGTATATTAATTCAGTGTAAAATCTTCATTATTACATTAAAAAAGGTCGTAGAGTGATTTATGTGAGTAGATAAAGATGAGTTGTTGTGAAGTGATGCTTAATTGATTTATGAGTTTGTAGTTCCTATACTGAGTCTCGCACCCTTTAAATCAATTATATATTAAATAGACCTTGTAGCTAATAACTCATCGTATAAATATTAATCAAGGTAATATAATATTATAAATATAAATATAATAAGGTAATATATAATAATATATATATATATATATATTATAATAATATATATATTAATATATATATATACTTATATATATATTAAATATATATATTATGATATTAATATATATATATTTAATATATATATATTAATATATATATATATATATATATATATACTAATTAATATATATATTAATATATATATATATAGTATCATTATATAAATATATATATATTAGTACTGTTAGTTTAGTAAGTTGGATACCTGTAAACCTAGTATAGTTAAGTTTTTTAGAAGTTTTAAGCTATACAGGTACTTATTATATATATATATATCTCTAAGAAATCCGTATTACCGGCAGTCTCAGTCAATCCGTACTGAATGTATAATAATCTAAAACATCGACTAATCCGATCTACGCGATGGCGAAAAATAAATTAGACCAATATAATCTTTTTAAATACTGCTAATTACATTTAAATATTATATAATATATTATATATATCTTATTATCTTCAAAATGAAATGGTAATCTTTGTTTAGAGATAGTATATATTAATAATACCTCGTTATACTCACATAGAGTATGGGACTGATGGATACCTAACTCTTTTAACATCTCCCCACTAACTACTCTTTCACCCAGCTCTCCAATATATTCACGCCATCCAAACCAGTTAATGGATCTTATCCGATTCCACTCACACATCGAATAAAAAAGATTTCTTTAATAATCTCTTTGAAGAAATTTTATTTTTTTGATATTTTTAATTTCTTTTTTGTAATTAATTTGTTAGAGAATTAGACCGTATTAGTGCCCGTGCGTGATTCTAGTTCTGAAATGGAAGGGTTTCATTAATAATATATAAAGTTGTATAATGTGACTAATGAAGGAAAAAAAGATAAGGTATGTACTTTTTGATTACCTATATATACCGAATTATTAAAGAAAGTGAATATATAACAAATCGATATATACTCGAAATATTTGAACGGACTAAGTTTGAATGAAAGTGAGGTATACTTATGTATGTCAATGAAGAGATCTATTTAACAAATGTAGTAAACATTATTTTCAATTATATAAGGCGGTATATATATATATATATATATGATATATTAATGATCATACAAATAAGCAAAGAACTTGTATAAGTGAGCTCATCAATATCAATAACTACAAAGAGCTTGAATGTAATACGTCTTTTAAAATACGTTTTTTACAGACCTGGGAGCTGTGAGTGACGAACATGGAGAACCCAATCACTAAGAAAGGGAAACCCATCTTAAATAAAAATGGAAGCTAAAATTGCTAGTTGACTACTGCTTGAATCTAAAATAATCTAGGAATTCTAACCTCAATGCTATTCACTACTATTATATAAGTTATGATAGAATAAATAAAGATTAAGTATATATTTAAAAGTATAATTAATGCAAAGTCCAGAGTAAGTAGGACTTATATGCATTAATTAAAAATTTACCTACATATATTATACTCGTATGATCTCTCCTCAAAAATTCATAATTATTAAAGAAAAATACTGTTAACATCATTGAAATAAGCACAAAAAAAATATAAATAAGAAGATTTTATAAGAATCAAGTATACGCTTTCATTTAATAAAAAAAAAAGGTTTTTGTTCATCAGTTTTTCCTTATACATCCGCATTTAAAAAATGCAGATACCGGATGTTTCACATTTCATCACTAATATAGTTTCTTCGTACATAATATTATTATATATATATATTTAATATTATTATAATATAATATATTATTAATTAATTATTATAGTATTAATATTATATAAATATAATATATATTTATATATTAATATATATATATATATAATTAATATAATTATTAATATATATATATATATATATATAATATATATATATTATAATAATATCATATATATAATATATATATATATAATGATTATTATACTAATATATATATATAATATATATATATATATATTATATATATATATTATATATAATATATTATATTATTATATATTATATATTATCTAATATTAAATTATTATTATATGATATATTAATATATAAAATATACTAATATAATTATAATATATATCTATACAATATATTAATAGATATTATTATTCTCATCACGAAGATTCTTATTCTATATGAGTATGTAGTAATTATTGTAATTTGTTATTGATAATTTTTTCTCCTTTTTTTTATGTACTTAAAAATCTGGAAAAAATCACGAAATATAAAATTTAGAAATTTTTAATATTACTGTCATTGTTTCAATAAATAAAATGATGCATATAATAAACAAATAATATTAATTTTTATATTTCCTTTTATAATATATTTCATGATCTTGGGCAATTATACTCTTTGATATGGGAAACCATAGAATATATTACTATATATAAACTAATACTATACTGTTGCCATATGATACATATTTTGTAGGTGATAATAAACTTTCTTATGAATCATTTTACTTCTATATCATAGGGCTGTTAGACACGGTATATATATACTTGTTAAGAATGTAGAAGTAAAGGGCAAAGTGAAAAGTTTTTGAAATGAATTGATTGTGTTTACTACTAGAAATGTGTTAGGTTATATAATAATTTATACTAAATTCTAAACAGTCAGTATTTTAAGTCAATTCTAGTAAATAATTTATATAATATACGGTGATAAATAATTTGCATCTTAATTGTTATTATTATGAATTGGGAAAATTATATTGTGAAATATAGAAAAAAATAAAAAATTAGCTACCAGTGTACTCGATATATATTTTCGTTATAATGACCCATTTCTTTTGCGTAAATGGATACTACATAAGTGACATGTAAATATGGGAACTGATACTGAGGGATATAGTATACGGTAATGATTTTTAAAATTAAATACATAATGAGAATGCTTTAAGGTATGTCTTAAGTATTGTATAGCTATTAGATAAAAGCTCTCAAAAATAATTGAATTTGCTTGGATAATTAGGTATATATTTTACATATGGTTAATTAATATATATATTTTTTATTAGTATTTTTTTCTCTATAGGTGTTTTATCATTGAGAATTATTGTTAATTACAAGTAGTTGTTTCATGTGAGTGCTAGGGTATAGCTGGGTTGGGGAAAATAACTTGTTAGCCATAATGGTTTCATTAACTCTTACTCTCTAGTAATAAATTTTCTTAATGTGTTATTATAATTAGGCTCAAGTTATTAAAATATTACTAAATATATATTATTAATTAATATTAAGACTTTAATAAGCTCAGCACAATATTTTTTGAGTAACTGATTATCACTAAATATACTCATTATTGATATAAAGTAGTTAAATTATAATATTTTGCTATTGTGAATAAGAAAATTAACAATCACTGTAATAAGTATATAGAAAAATTTAATAGTAAATTTACATATAAAAATAATGATTTTCATTTAAATGCAATTTCAAAATCATCCGTTATAATTTTAAGTATTCATTACTTTTTAACCTTTGATGACCTAAATTACTCATTCTATTTTATTTATATGTTGGTACCAAAATTTTCCTTATATATAGTAGTAAATTTTAAAATATATAGATTATTTTTAATAAATATTTATTTTATCTGTATATAAATTTCTTTAGGCAATTTATACAAAAAATAAATATAGCACTTGAAATACGATATACTAGGTGGAGAATAATGCAAAGTGAATTTATTACTCTAAGTAAGTTTTTCATTTACTGTACTAGTAATATAGAATATTGACAGACTAAGAATGATTTATACTCATACTTAGGTAGTGATATAATACTCATACGTTTCACTATTAGTAGGTTATGGTATAAGTATATAGAGTAGGTGATATAACCTCAATAATAAGATATATATATAGGTATTTAATGTATATAGTGAAGGACAGAATTGAGTTTTCTAGTTCCACTGTGAAACGTTTTATGTCTACTCTGTTGAAACTGAAAAGACAAAATGTATTATACAAATCCTAATAATAAAAGTATAGTTATTGGAACACCTAAATTGCCTGAATTATCTATTAAGTATTGAAGATATATATAAATAAATAATACTAAAATAATAGATATATTAAATATAATTATAGGAAAGTAGACTACCGAGCTCATACATCACGAATTATTGTAATATTATAACATTGACCTTCCTATCAATGACTACTATATATACATAATTATCGAACGCAAGCGCTTATGCAATGTCCGGTATAATCATATATTTGATACATAACGATAATATATAAATAACGTTTATTAAATATACTCGAATTCGAGTTAACATTTTAACTATTCATATTCTATTTTAGTTTAGTTAAATAAAGCTTGATGATGGATAAATTAGCAGTCTTACTAACAGTAGTAGACAGTATATATCTACGGTAAGTGTTTAACCACCTCCTTCCCATACTCACACCCATCCATGTTTCATGTTGTGGTGACGGGTGATGAATAAATTAATATAGTTTATCATTCACCCCACCAGCACCCATGGATCCCTTATTCGATTACGCTGGAGTAGAAAAACTCTTTAGACAAGTTTCACCTTATAGTTAAAAATAAATATAATATAAAAATAAAAAAAAAAAAAACTTTCATTTTTTGGTGCATATATAATTCTTAGACAAGTGTGTGTATATATTTATATATGGTAATGTAATATAGAGTATAAGTTGTCACTCATAATTTTTAAAAGCTTTAAACTTCAACTAAAAATCTAAATATAATTATAATATAGTACAAAACTAGAATAACATTTTGGTACCCAAATTTTTTTGCTCAGTAAACTATATAGTCAATATATAATTATAATAATAGGCTCATTTTATTTTAACATGAAACATAGTATACTCATATAATATAATTTATAATAGGCTCTTAACATTTTATTACATAAACATTAGTATCAATATATATATTTTATAATATGGTTTTAATATATAAATTTTATTTACATATAAAAATGATATTAATTTAATTATTTATATATATAAATACATAGTGACAAAGCATTTTATTTTATAATAATTTTATAACCATATTCAATATAATATTATTCTAAATAAAGAAAAAATTATATTATATCTATGATACATAGTCAATAATAATATATTATATTTTAATAATCGACATATCCATTTTCTCTTTACATCTTAGTATTTATATAATGGTACGTATATATTCATATAATCACGGTCCGGTGTAATGAGCAATATATTTGTTAATCACTTATGTAATCCTCCCATTTTCATGATGATTGATATTTCGATTATAACGTTTTAAAGCATATAATCTACGATCTCTTTCTGTTCTTCTGGTTGCAGAGTAGAATTTAATTTAGATATGCCAAATATCAGTCTCACTAGATATAAGAATAAGTTTATTACAAATCGAAAGCACAAATCGATAATGTGTGGCGCTCCTGATATCCGCTAAACGGCTTCGATTTAACTAGATGAGAGTTCAGATGCTATAAACAACGGATAACTGAACTCTATGATGATATGAATGATGCTAGTACAAATATAAGTTGCCTCACTTGGTAGCTGTATATATGCGTAAGTACTAGTCGAATAGAGAACTAAATTTGCAGTATATCTTTTAGATGTGTGGTGTAGTGTAATATATGTCTTAATTATGTAATTGTGATCACTTTGATTAATTTTCGATTCTATTATGAGGTGGAGTTAACTGTAGTATAGTCGAATAAAGAACAATAAAGAATGTGATTTAGGGTGATTGCGAAGTTAGTTAGGACGCGAATTTAAGTAGGTTAATCTTGAGATGCAAATAGAAAAACGTGAATAAGAATTACTCAGCCAGTTATGTTTAAGAAGTAATGATGCTTGTTGATCGAATGAAGCATCCGTTTCATGGTGAAGATAAATTTTTTTTGTCTCTCAAGTACGTGATAATTGATAGTGTTTATGAGGAGTTGTAGTATTAAGTCCTCTCTTCACTTGCATTTCATCTGCTTGAGTTAAATGTATAGTGTAGTGAGTGTATTGTTTGATATCTCTGGATATAATGTTATCTGAATGTTGATAATTTGGATATAAGTGATCTGTCCCTATATATACTCTAATTTTCTTTATATATGATGATACTGTTCAAATAGAATTATAACATATCCTTATTGTGGCGATATTATTATTATTTTAACTCGACTTTTAGTAGCTAGAGACTTAGCTTTATATAGTAAAGAATGCAGCTGAAAAATAATTTTATGCATAACTCGTAAGGAGGTAAAGTGCCATCTAAGGAATATATTAGTGATAATATACGAGCTACAATTTATACGATGTGATATAAACACGCAATGTCGTTGAGGTTGGATATACAACGCGGACTTCGACTCACAGACCAGCCTTACTCTCACTCACGGTAAGAGTTATAGAACTGTCAAATCTGAGCACAGGCGAAACTACGAATAATTGCGCCTGCTACAATGAGAGTGTGAGATCAGTGGAAAACTAGCAAGAATGTGATCGTCTGATCAGTTCTTTAAGCTTCACTACTTTTCATACATACTATAAGTAATAAATGAATTTCTCATACATAATGGAACGAATTCGATTTTGATAACTCATTATTGCTTATACTCTTTGGGTATATAGATAAGCTAGTGATAGTTTCTAAAATGACCTCAGATATACTATTTCTCATAGAATATTGTCATTAAGATGGGCATTTCGTAATATTTAGTGATCGATAAGACAAGAGTTCAGGAAGACATTTGTTTACTTTTTGCTTTTTATGATTGTTTATCCTATATACTCGTAGATAGGCATTTAAGTTTATTTCGGAAAATATTTTGGCAAAAATATAGATCTGCATATTTAGTTTAAAGATGAAGCTTAAGTCCATAAGAACTTTTACAGACTTCCAATTGGAAAGGTGGCTAATTTCCTGGGCGAATTTTTAAGAGCTAGTAACTGTATATTGATATATTGATTAGCCGATTAAATTACTGGATTAGATTACAAATATTTGAGTATGATATATAGATATATAGATAACTATAGATATATTATAGGTAGATTTCTTATAGATAAATATATATAAACTATCAATACTAAAATTGTATGACTCATCTACTCACTATTTAATTAATTAAGGTACTGATGATCCGTAAAGTTGGCTCATTTTTGAGAACTCCATGCAATTCTACTTTATAGGTTTCAGTAAAATGCATAAATGATAAGGAGGATCATTCTTACAATCAATCTAATAGTATATTGTTATGCTGTGGCATTAAGAATCAAATCTAGAAGGTAAATTGGTTATTATGAGAAGTGATAGGTTATTTAAAAAACTTATACAATAAATTAAGTCACGTTTTTAGAATAGGAGTATAGGTTATTCTATAATCGATAGATGGATACTAAGTAATTTTCTCATAACGCTCTATATCTATCCTATGAGATTATGTCACGGTAAAATTTTACATTAAGTTTGGAGAACGAAAATTTAATTTCCGTCTTTGACAAGATTTATAAGTTCATATAGTACCTGATGAATTAAGATACATTACGACCAAGGTGATCTGAAATAAGATGACATTTTTATAAATACATCTCGAATCTTTAGAAGCTTTAAAAGGTATAAACTTGAGTCGTACGAGTTTCAAGTAGGAACTGGTCGTATGATGAGTTTCAAATATGTAACTGATCTTAATAGATAGTTTCTAGTTAGTAACTATAAATAGCCTTTTAGGATACTTTATCTTATAAAAATGATGTCACCTTTGAATAATGGAAGTTAAACCGTCTTCTCACCCTCATTTTTTAGGACATAATATATTATTTGTATAAGCGATAATATATGTATATTGAATTAAGGCAGTTTATATAGAAAGTGGGTGAATTCATTGGGTCTAAACTCCCTTGAACTACTTATTATAATAATGAGTATAATAAGATTTAAAATGTCCTTTGCTAATCAATTAATAAAGAATAAAGTGAATTTATATTATTGGACCCCCAACGCATCTCTTCGAAAACATTTCCAGTCACACACCCACACACATACTCTGCTGTTACTATAGTGTGCACCTCTTGAACAGTTATCACGGCTGCTTTAAAAAAGATAATTATTAAAGAATATTAACAAAACCATAAAAATTAAATACATTTTAATAATGGGATATATTAACTATATAAGATAAAATGAACAGATTTAGGAAGTAAAGAAAGAATTTTAAAGTACAAGAGAAAGACAAAGAACCACAAAAGAATAAGAAAAATAAATAAGAATTTTAATGTATAAGAATAAAACAAGAAACAGTA
This sequence comes from Trachelipus rathkii, assembly GCA_015478945.1. Taxonomy (NCBI): domain Eukaryota; kingdom Metazoa; phylum Arthropoda; class Malacostraca; order Isopoda; family Trachelipodidae; genus Trachelipus; species Trachelipus rathkii. Next base: position 30,849 of record JABUQX010039695.1, read on the forward strand.
TAAGAATAAGAGAAGTAACGAAGAATTTTAAAGGTGGTAAATGGACATGAATAATAACGCAGATTTAATGGGATTATTATAAATTAATTATTTTTAAAAAGTATTGAAAATAAAATAATGATTTAAATTTTAACTTTTATGATATTTACGAAAAAAGAGAAATTTGAAATTATCTTAATTAAAAAGTAAAGACAGCTATAAATATATACAGAAGTATAGAAGTAAAGACAACTAGAAGTATATACAGAAGTATAGAAGATAGAAGTAAAGAAAATTGGAAGTATAGAAAATAGAAGTATAAATATAGATAGAAGTATTGAAGATAGAAGTAAAGACAACTAGAAGTATAGACAGAAGTATAGAAGATAGAAGTAAAGACAACATCCCTTTTTAATAGTTTACCATGATAACGTGGATTCAGAAAAGTAACGTAATTTATTAGTACCACGGGGCGGATGACGTTGAAAGGGACTCTCCCCCACATCTATATATTATATATAAATAATACATTTAGTTAAACTTCGAAGGTAGGGATAAAGAGGAAATGTCCGGATGTCACAAGGTGCTGCTTCGGATGCTCTTGCATAGTTACAGACTTGTTTAGAATTATTTATTGTTTGCGAACGGGTTGCCCGACGCCATTTGTAAAAAAAAAAAGTAAAGTGTGGTGCGAAAAGATGCGTTATGCGATGTATTGAGGTGCGAAAAAATGTCGGATTGCCTTAATGGGTTGTAATGAAACAAAAGTCAGATTTGAAGTTTTTGAGTTCAGATGATTTGTCCCAAGATCTGTAAATAATAATGAAGAAACCTGACCACCATACAGTGGGCGGATGTAAATGCTGAATCAGGGATGAGGAAATGGAATCGGAATTGGATCTCGGAATCACGAGATCGGCACCGGAGTTGGGTTGGAAATCGTCTCCGAACCGGAATCAGAATCGGAGTTGGATTTGAAAATAGTTGAAATAGGAACCGAATCTCAATCGGAAATCCTAATTAGTCGGAATCGGAATCGCAGTCGGTGTCTGAGTCGGAATTGGAGCCGGAGTCAGGCCGGAAATATAATAAGAAATTACAATACCTTGAAACTTTGTGCAAATTCTTTACGAGAAAAAATCTGACATACGAGAACATCCTTAATGGAAAATTTAAGTCCCTACTCGAAAGGTAAAGTCATTACTCAAGAGGTAAATTCCCTACTAGAGAGTTAAAGTCGCTACTCGACAGGTAAAGTCATTACTTAAAGATGTATAAAATCCCTACTAGAGAGCTATAGTTCCTACTCAAAGGTTAAAGTATTTACTCGACGGGTAAAGTTCCTACTCGACAAAGAAAGTCCTTACTCAAGATGTAAAGTCCCTACTAGAGAGTTAAAGTCCCTTTTCAACAGGTAAAGTAATTACTCAAGAGGTATAAAATCCCTACTAGAGAGCTAAAGTACTTACTCGAGAGTTAGTCTCTATTCGACAGATAAAATCTCTACTGGTGAGTTTAACTCTTGAGCATATATACTTTACCTCTCTAATAGAATTTTATGTTCCTACTCGAAAGTTAAAATTCCTATTTGAAATTCAAAATCCCTGCTCTAAAGTTAAAGTCTCCCATTGAGGGAAAGCCTCTACTCGAGATTTCGAGTGGCTCCTGAAGAGTAAAAGTATGAGTGTTTTCAGAGATAATGAAATAAAAATCGCTTACATTGTATATTTATTTATATTTTTAAGATATAAGAATTTATTACGTAATGCAAAATATGTTTTAAAAATAAAGTATTGTCCCTTAATTTTTATGCAAGGCCTCATATGCACAAATGTATTCGTTTTAATGAGAGTCTATGCACTTGGCCGCATCGACCAAGTACTTAGACTCACAATGAAACTATCGTAATGAATTTGTGGTTACCCGTCGGCTTGGTAATGGCGATCAAGTCGCCCAGTGTGTATGAGGTCTAATAGCAATAAAACATATTTAATACTTGCCTTAAACAAGGGAAAAATATGTTTCAACATCTACTTCCTCGTATCTAGATTCATAATTTGGGTCTGAAAATTGGCATCTACGAAGACATTGGAAATTACACATGTGCCGGATACCCTGGTCTTTTGGGGCATTATGAAACTGATGCCAACACATTTGCTGAATGGACCGTTGATTATCTTAAGATAGATGGTTGCTACTCCACTTCTGAAGAATTGGACGTAGGTAAGCATTATGGTAGTATATTAAGAGTAGTAGTAATAGTTGTGTATTTGCAGTTTAGGGACTTTGTGTGTCTTTTTCTAACCGGAAAAGTAAGAAATATATTTTTATGGGTAAGAATAGGTCACATTAATTTTTTTTATCTAGAAAATAAATGACAAGTTCTATTTATAAAATAATTTAAGCACTAATCTTACTTTCGTCTTTTTTATTTTGCCTGCGATGGCGGTTAAGAAAGAGAGGCTTAAAATCACTACAGCGCTTAATGAATAAGGACTTATGGTTTATTAAAAGTGTAGCAACCCCATAAACAAAAATTGTAATAGTTCGTTACGATTTTAACGATTTAATTTTCTAATTTTAATAGTTAGTAATTATATCTGTATTCGTTTACATTATACTTTATTATTCTATGGGAATAATTAGTATCGAAGTGTCAGAGAATTGTCATAAAAAATTTCCATTCACTTTTTACCATGGATCCTTATTCTTCCTCAGTTTTAACGTTGAGAGATCAAGCTTATCAAATCCATCTAATAGCATTTATGACCATTTTAGTTCAATTTTTATTCTATAAGCGAACGATAAGTTGTACTTTATTTTAAAGATAATTCTATAGTTTTTAAATAACTATATTTGAATAGTTTATTCCTGAAAATTTTACGTCACTCTAATAAGGTAAAGCTCATCTCCTTGAATTATACAATAATTTTTAAAATTTTATCTTCATTTTTTCACTTCAAGTTTTACTTCATTAGGAATATCTACATTATCAGTTATCGGGATACTTAGGGATGGATGTAGGTGCAAGTTGCAAGTCTATTAAGTATCTATAATTTTTGTATGGCAATTTCTTGGTTATATAATTATTTATATTTTAAGATTGCGAATTTCTTCATAGGATTGTTATAAAATGTTCTGAATTTTAATATAGTTCTGTTATCGGCTAGTTCTTTTCTCGATATTTGGGTATGTAGTCTGTTCAATCAGTGCATATTTAAGATCAGTTTATAAGCTATTGAAAGGGGTGAGGAGGCTGCTTTGTGATAAGTATAATGAGTATCTAGTTGACAATAAATAGGGATTGTACTGTTTGTGTTGGTCGAAAGCATGTCGATTGTCTTGGTGTTACCGTGGATCTGTTGATATGAAGAGCAGTTGTAATGTCGATGAGTTGCATTGGCTGGCTGTATATCCTGTCATGTACTATGGGGGGTGGTGGTAGTGAAAGTGACTTGAAATGCTAGTTGGATTAGGTGGTATTTTGACGGCAGGGCTGATGGGGGGCTAGTTAATTTGCACTATATATATTGTATAGCAGTGTGGGGTAATGCCTCTGAATCTTGAGGTTTGAACTTGAAGTTAGCGATTAGCGTGTGTTGATGCCAGAGGTATATTATTGGCTTTATCATTATTCTCACGATGAGCATAGTATAGTGGAATGTAACAGCAAACCTTCTTCTTAATCAGGGGGGGTACAGGATCGGCTACTTATTGATTAATACAGTGGAAGTACTTTAGTGAGAGTCGGCAGAAGATGATTATCAGGTAAGGTAATATGCCGCTAGCTATGGGCGCTCGCTGTAAGTAAACTTACCTTTTTTATTTATTATTTTTAGATTTTTAGATAGTTATGAAGAGCGAGCCGTATTTTTTGAGAACTGATGTTTCTAAATGATAACTACGTAAGACTTTAATCCAATTCTGAGGTCTGTTTATAAGTGTTATATCCATGTTCGTCTTTGATGTATAGCATGACATTTAAAATTACACGATCATTTCACAATACAACTATATTATCTTGATGAATCATTCTCAATACTTCACTAATAGTTTTTATACGTTTTTCAGAAAGGAATTTTTCATAGCTTTTTTAAATTTAATATTTATTAAACTGAGTGTTAAATTACCTTGATTATATATTTGCTAACTAGATGCACTCATTATTTACAGGTATGTTCTATATTTATATAACAGTTTTTCTATTTCTCTGATAGGGTGGAATTGATATTGTTGTGATACGGAGCTAACTACTCACTGTGTGTGTTTTTTGGGATGAAGTTCACACATCATATATATTTTACATATATAATATATCCAGTGGGTGATTCGATTTAAGTAAACTCTTCTTTTAATTAATTAAACTTTTAAATAACTCTTTCCTTTGATGGGGGAAACATTTGAATATTAATTAAATCATTATAAATTTTATTTTGGATCTCTTCATGTTCTCTTCTTCTGTCCAAAACAATACAGTTTTATAAATTACTGTGTGTTTTAAAGAAAACACTTCGCTATTATCTGCCTTTGCTTGTGCATGAAAAATAATTCTTGGTGATTGGAGAGACTCTCGGTGAGAGCTATATGTTTAGATAGATGTGGTGTGAGTAATACTGTGAACTTGCATTATAGCTCGCTGATTTATGTTAGGTTGGGTTCCGGTAGAAATCTCTTTTGTGTGCATTAATAGTAGGTTGGGGTTGTGTATTTATGGGCTGGGGTAGAGTATATATATTGTATTGGGGTGGTGTTATGTTGGCGTTCTTCATTTGAAGGCTGGGGTCGTATTGATGCTGTGAGGTTTTGAGAGTGGGGGGTTGTGATTGAGATGGGTTGTGCATAGTGTTTGGCTGGAGTTAAGTGGTTTATTATGGATGGGTATTTGGAGGGATGGGGTCGTTTGACGATCTAGATACATAATGTTGTAGTGCATTGTGAATGAGTTGTCCATTCAGAATCTTTAATCGATGCTTGTAGATGCCTTATGTGGATTGAATTCACAATCTTTATATTCTTATTAATAATTTATTACTCTCTGTCGGCAGCCATTTTGTACCCTAATTATTTATATTTTTACAAGGGGTTTGTTTCATTCTCTCTCTCATTTCTTTATTATTAAATAATTTAATAATAGATAATAAGTAGTTTTAACCACTATTCACTGTTAATTAGGCCCAGCTACAATGAACATTGTAGCCTGGAATTATGATTACGGATACGTTAAATTTAATTCTCTCCAGCACATTACCATACTTCGTTTATATAGTTTGTAAATTAATGTAATAATGATGATTGAATTATTTAAAGTTCTGATATAATTGCTTAGTTATGATTACATTAGTTTATATAAAAAATTGGCACTACAAAGGTTTCCCCTATTTGGAATTGAGTATGGATCGCCGAACGCTCCAGCTTTGTCGAGCCGCATAATCATTACATAATTTATAAATAATTATAAAGTATTTATTTTTATATATTAAAAAATATAAAATAGAAATATATAAAATAATAATAATTATAAATAAAGTATTAAAAACAATATATTTAAATAAAAATATTAAATAAAGAATAACATAATTGTAAATAATAAATTAATAATTATATTGGTTAAAACTAGTAAAGATGTAAGTGAGTGGTAATAGCACGTATAAGGCAGTTTGAGGTTTAAGAGTCAGTAATAGTCAGAGAGTTGAGAGAACATGATATATGTTGAGAGGTTAAAGCATAGAGCTGAGAGAGTTAATAAGCAGTAAGCAGGCTAGTGTACGTTATAGAGGCTCAGTTATTAAGCGAGGAGAGTCTTAAATTATTAGCAGAGTAAGAATGAGCTATGTTATTGAGTGTAATGCAGTATATAGCACTTAGTTAAAAGAAGCGATATAGAGTGGTCTACCCTGACGGGATGTCTAGTGTATAGTAATTGAGGGTGCGTGTACCTCTATGTAATATTAACGATGATTTACCTGCTGTGTAAGGTATTAATGGGGTATATAGTTAACTAAAATTATTATGAGTTAGAAGCGAGGATTAAAACATGAAGTCTATAAAAGCATGTGTAGGCAGTAAAGACACAAGCATTACGCGCTTTAAGATAGATTCATTATGGTTGATATGAAGGCTAAAGACCATTGGTTATGATGATTTACGATTTACTGCTTTAAAGGTATGTAACTATTAGTTTTGAGTTTCTAGTATGCAAGGTGAAAAGCAGGCCGAGTTAGAAAGCAGTATAGGAGGGCTCAGTAGGAGTGATGGAAGTCAGTAAATGCAGTAAGAGGAACAAAAGCATAACGTAATTCCGTGTAGGTGTTAGTGTAATCACCTCCTAATTGTTGAATTTAGCTGATTGGTGACGTTGCGCTTATGAGTTTGTAAAGGTTTCATGTGTTTATACATAAATTTCGGTCGACATGAGTAGTAAAAATGAATGACAATCTCATTTGAGATTGAGACTTTGATAAATGTAAATTTTATCATTTTGTATATTATGTTTACCGACAGGGATAGTATATGTTTTCGTTTCGCACGCGTTTGGAAAATTGCGTCTGCGAAACGCACAAGCGGCGGGCGGGTACGCGGAAAATATTGGCGCCATGCGGCGCACTGCGTCGGTCGGAGAAATATATGCGACCTGCGTGGCTTTTGCACTATTCGAGAGCCACGGTCGAGCGGATAATTAATTGTCGTAACCTGCCGGGCCATAATTACTGCGCGGTTTCGCGGTCGGAGCTCAACCTCTAGCTGACGTTGAGACCTCTGAAAACGACTTGCGTTCAAACTGTATTCGAATTGATTGGTAAAACTCTTTAGTGTATAATATTTACTGTCTGTGTCATATATTTAGTAAGTTAATGATAAATATTTTACTATAACATCATAGTAGGAATTGAATCCTAGCAACTTGTTAAATACACCAATCGAATCATCAATTGATTCCCCGTACCAAATAACCTAGGGGTAGACACCGAGATATTGGGGCTATTTTCAGGGGCTTCAGGGGAGGCTAGATAAAAGGCTATTAAGTATCCATTTTTGCCGTATTAATTATACCCCTAGACAGCAACTCCACTATGGTCACTATGTGGCATCTCACACTTGGCACTTATATACATTTGGGCACTTCACATTTTGGGTCACTTCCAATTGGCACTATCAATATGTGTCACACTTTATATATTACACTTTAATAAGGCAACTCACTTAGGCCTTCGCCAGCAGCTTCATAGAATTATCTTAGATACAAAACTAATAGAACACAACTAGATACATAAAAACGTTCAAGTTAGAGGTTAACGAATTAATGTGACGGGTTTCGGTACACCGAGTTAAGCCAATAATTTAAGCGGTGTGGCCAAAATATTGGATACCTCATAGGTATTTTATTATTAATAGCAAGGTCAAAGTAGTCCAGAAATACTCATGTGTCAATTACAAGGTTAAGACATCAAAAAATTAGGAGCTTATTAAAGTTCCTAATAGGTAAGACAAAAATAATTACTCGAGAGTAGTGGTCATAAAAATTGACCCATGGTTATATACTTGGTTCAGGGTCAAGTAAACCAAGAAACATATGTTAATCTGGCGAGTGGGATCAAGGCTTCTAAAAAGTGTTATAGAAGCGATCTAAAAAGGGCTATAGTTCCCTAAAGCGTGACGGGGCAAAATAAATTACCTGTTAGTAGCGGGTTCCATTGGACCGCTGGGTATCTGGCAGGAGTTGTCGAAGGACAGAATAAGTTACCCGTGGGTCAAATGATATCTGACACCATGGTTATCGGGTGGAGACAAAGCTTTGTTACATGGAGAGAAGAAGGTCAGGACCATAAAAGAGGTGTAAGAACCATCAAAAAACTGGAGGGCTTATACAGTGCCCTTAAGGGTGCGTCTCGGAATGGAGAGTTCTAGGGGAGTTGGTTGGAGTGCCCCAAATTTGCCGCATGAAGACGCAAAGGGTTGGTGACGAACAAATTAGGTGGTACACGTACAAACTCGTTGCTGACAGCAACCGTTTGGCGTGATTTAATAGTTTTTTGGCAATTTATTGCTTATATGATTTTGGTATGTTGACTTCAATGGCAGAGTCATTTCCAACAAAAATTTGGGTTTATTTCTTAAGTTAATTTAAAACAATGATTAGTTTGTAAAAGAGAATTAGGGAATGTGGCCCCATTATTAGGTTGTCCACATAAGAAAATGAAAGTTGGATTGTGCGGTTCAACACAGTAAAATAGGAACAATACAAATAGTAGGGTCGGCGCCAAATATGGGACGCTCATTAGGAAAAGACCAAAGGCGTTTCGGTGGAAAAAGGTCAAGGACCCAAAAAGGTCAGGTCAGGGTAAAAATTTGGGGCCCAAAAAAGGTCAAGGTTTCAAAAAAGGTCAGGCCCAAAAAGGTCAGGGGGGGTTTTTCGTCGGTGTTTAACAGAGCTGCAGGTATCAACATTTGGATATCAAGCTCTACCGTTATTCGAATATGCCTGCCCTACTACTTATGCAGGTATACTACCCTTTATACTAGGTGTTTAATTTTCTATTCTCAGGTGTTTATCCATACTCATATATATATATATATACATAGGAAATAATTAGATTGTTGCAATATCCTGATCGTCGTTTCTATTATTTAGTATATATATAGGGCTATACTCATATGATACTTATATATATATATATATGGGATATATATATATTTTACGAATATAATCTGAATATATAATATATGATATAGTATAATATATATACTATATACACTATATATATAGATATATATATATATATAAATTTATATATATACTATATATAATATATATGTGTGTGTGTGTGTGTGCATATGCACCATAAAATAGCTTGATTGTTATACCAAGCCATTTTTCCGTACAAATCAATAATAAAAAGTGATAAAAATGAAAAGAATGCGCATTTTTTATTCTCATTAGTCTTATTTTAAAAGCCATTTTATTGATTTTAAGTGGCGAACAGATATATAATATAGAATTTCGGTTTTTTAATAAAATCAATGGCAATGTTATTTAATATTTTACAAATATTTATTATTAGATTTCATTAATTAGATATTTTCGAACGGTTTGCAGGGTGGGAAAACTATTATTTCAAGGCTCTACTAATTCTTATTCACCGTTGTTTTGTGTGAATTTTGTTTATATTACTCCGGATCAATTTATTTCTTTAATTAGGAACTTTGCAAAAGATCACTTTTATGCGGGCACAATTAACTATGATTAAGGCTTGTAGCAACCTTTAATTAGGATACATTTTTATATAAAATAGGCTGCCTATGGGCAAGGCCCTTAGTGTACCCTCTCAGCTCGGATATTTTGGCTGAACTCCTCATTCTCTCTCCGGCTTGAGTCAAGAAATCCAGCCGGTAAAAGAAACTATATTCTGATTGGTTATCTTAATTTTAAATGATAAAAAACAAAACGGTCACATACATGACCTTATAATATGTAGGAAAATTTAGTTTACATAATACGCATTACCTTCTTAGAGGCAACTGAGTAAAAGCTTTAGCAGTGTACACCAGGGATACCCCTATGCTGTGTGTTAGTTATATGTTACAACTATTTTCTCTACATGAGTTTGTTAAGGTTAAGATTGACCCGGGCATATATTTATATATATATATATATATATATATATATATATATATATAATATAGTAGTTACTAGCTATAACATAATATAACTATAGAATATATATAAGTAATATTTATATAATTATATATATATATATAATATATATTATAATATATAAATTATATATTATATAATATATATATATATATATACATATATATAAAGGTAAATATATATAATATAAAGTATTTATAATGCTGAATATAATATATAATAGGTCACCAAATTTCACTATACTATAATATACTATACTAATATATATATATATAATATAGTATGCATATATATATATATATATAAATTCTTTCAAATAAATAGCATTGAAAGTAAAAAATATTTCAGACCATATAAAAAAAGGAAATGAATAAATCGTTACATAAAACGAAAGCCAAATATATGTTCAACTTAACAATGGGAATAATTATTTTTAAAAGAGAAGAAATAATAGTAAAAAAAAATAAAAAAATAAAAAAAATATTCGGTAGAAGAAAACTCTTAAAAACATTCAATTTATCAAGGCGAACATAAAATCTGATTTGTTTCTTTCACTGTTTTCAGACAATAAATAAAAGAAACAGTATTACAATGAATATTTACTTATAAGAATTGATATATGAGTGTTGCTGTTGTTGTTGTTTGAAGTTGTATTACTTTTTGAAGGGGTTATTTTGGGATTGGAGGGAATATTATGATAAGGAGGCGTGGTTTTGGTTGATGTTTTCTTCTGTATTTGAAATTCATGAGGGTTCACAACTGACGTTGACAAGTGGCAAGAAATTTCATTGGAATTTTCGCTTTCTGCTCACCCGAATTTTAAAATCGGAGAAATAGGGTATAGTCGATAACGGTGAAGAATAAGAAAGAATATGAAACAAAAGCCGATTTAAAAGAAAGAATAAAAATCGATTTTGGAATCTTGGATAATGTAAAAAGATATTTGAGTAAAATGAATGGAGATAATTTTTTCAACAATTGACATTATTTTTGGAACTATTCCTATACTTTTATTTATACTTTTCTGTAATAATTATAATAATAATAATAATAATAATAATAATAATAATGAATAATAATAATATAATAATTAAATAATAAATAATAATAATAATAATAATAATAATAATAAATAGCAAATTACTACTACTAACTAATAATAATAAATAAGACAAAAACCATAAACTTTAGATCATTTGGAAGCTCATGAAAATAGGATGAATAATAATAATAATAATAATAATAATATGCAAATACTAATACTAATAATACTAATGCTAATGCTAATAATAATAAAATAAACTTGTAATTGTAAATTAATTATACTATTATTATTATTATTATTATTATTATTATTATTATTATTATTATTATTATTATTATTATTATTATTATTATTATTATTATTATTATTATTATTATTATTTTATTATTATTTTATTATTATTATTATTATTTTATTATTATTATTATTATTATTATTATTAATTATTTATTATTAATTATTATTATTTTTAATTTTTATTATTTTTTATTTATTATTATTATTATTATTATTATTATATTATTATCCCATTTTTTTTATAACACAAAAAATTATATTTTTATTTATAATTTTTAATTGTTTTTTAATTATCATTATCATTACCATTATCATTTTTACTTTTATTTCTTATTTTTATTTATAATTTTTATGATTTTTTAATCATTATCGTTATTATTATCATTATCATTTTTATTTTTTATTTTTATTTATAATTTTTTATTTTTTAATCATTATTATTATTATTATTATTATTATTATTATTATTATTATTATTATTATTATTATTATTATATTATTATTAAATGGTATACATTATTCATTATTATTTTTATTATTAATTATTATTATTATTATTATTATTATTATTATTATTACATTTATTAATATAATTATAATAATTTATAACAATAGTTATTATTATAAATTATTATAAATTATTATAATCATAAATTAAAATAATTATAATTATAAATTATAATAATTATAATTATTGTAATTTATAATTATACTTATTATAATTGGACGTAGTTATGTAAATGGAATCAACCCAAAAAACATTAAAACATAAATATTGACCTTCAAAGTTTAAAGTTAAACATAAAAACTATTATTATTATTATTATTATTATTATTATTTTATTATTAATATATTATTATTATTATTATATTTATTATTATTATATTGAGATTATTAAATTATTGATAACAAAGGATTGAATGTTAATTATGTATTGATAATTATTATTAATTATTATTATTATTATCTATCTCTCTATCTCTCTCTCTATCTCTCTATCTCTCTATCTCTATATCTCTATATCTCTATCTATTATCAAATAAGTGAAATAACAACAGGTTAAACTTGCTGCTAAATTAAAAGTAAGAAAAGGAAAAATAGAAAACACAAATACCAGAACCGATTTGAATAATATCATTCAAAATACATTGAAAAGAAGTCAAAATCAAAGGCAAAAACAAGAAAAAAAAATAATAATAAATCTGAACGAGACATTCGGAATAAATAGCAAAGCCGCGAATACAACGTTTTCAACGGGTTTCAACGCTTTAAATAACAAACATGAATACATTAATAAAAATAAAAGAGAGAAGAAGAGAGAGAGGAGAGAGAGAGAGGGATTTTGCAGAGAGAGGATGAAGAGAGAGAGAGAGAATGAGAAGAAGAGAGATGGGGAAGAGAGAGAGGAGAGAGAGAGAGAGAGAGTGAAAATATTGTTGGGGGAATTGCATGGAATCTCACGAAGGGATTAAATAAATGACAAATGAAACAAATTTGAATATGAAATATCTTGAGGTTATTTGCATATTAGGGAACCATTTCGAAGTCGAAGTATGGGAAAACAGACCATATTATATCTATGTATTATGGATAATGGACCTATATATATATAGAGAAATATATGAATATAATTATTTTACGATTATTATATTAGTAAATATATTATAAGCATATATTGCTATTATATATATATATATATTTATATATATATATATATAATATTATATATATATATAAATCACGGGCTAACCTGACGAGATGTTTGAACATGCCGGAAAGTTACCGTAGTATTCTCCTATCCCAAAACACATAAGTCGCTATATATATATATATATATTATATATATATATATATATATTATATATATATATATATATTATATATATATATATATATAATATATAGTATATATACTATATATAATATATATATATATATATATTATATATATTATAAAATATATAATATATATATATATATATAATTGAATACAAAGCTTACTTGCCATTTCTGACATTGAAAAGCTAGTAGGGTTCATCCTGTTTCTTTTTGAAGATTGCTTCTTTTGTAGCTCCTGAAAAAATGTCGAAATCGAAATTTAAATGTAGTCAAAATCCGGACAGCCTTGTAGAACAGCTACAAGGCTTGCCGAGCACTTTAAGGATATATCAATTATATTATATATATATAATAGTAAGTAATATATAAGGGGAACTATAGGAATTTAGAGGTAATATATTACTATATATTAAGTATATAATATATATAATTATATTGATAGGATATATATATATTATATATATATATACTTATCATATTAGTATATAAGGTAATGAGTAATATATATAATAAGTGATATAATGATATATATATTACCGTATATATATTTTAAACCAATGCTAATTTATTTCAGTTCTGATACCGATATATGTATATAACAAAAGTTATTTTAAATAGCAATTTAATATATTATATACTATATATATATAGTATAATATTTTATATATTATATAAATTAATATACTATATATATATATATATATATAACTATATATATTAATAATATATAAGGTTTGTTTCTCTTACATGAATAAACCCCACCACTCAGGGCCAATGCCCTTTCAAACGGAGGGGGCCCAAAAAAAATAAGTAAAAATAAAAAACAATTAATAAAGAAAAACATTAAAATAAATTTGAAAGTAAACCCACCCTGTCCCTTCCTAAACGCAATTCCCTCAGGTGGGCGCAGACGCGGGATTTAAATAGAGGAAAGATTGAATATTGAAAAGGAAAATTTATAAATATATAGAAGGTCAGGAGTTCAACAAAACGATGTGGCTGGAAAGAAGGAAGGTCCCCACAACGAGTGATCCTTGAGTCCTCCAAAATATTACGCCCATAAGTTCATGAGAGAACCTCATTTTTCCAACAGAATTATGTGAATTAATAGTATACCTATAGATATATATAATATATATATATATAGTATATTATATATAATATATATCAATATATATAATTATATATATTAATATATAGAATATTATTATATTATAATATTTTATTATGGTAATACTATATACTATAATATTTATATATATATAATATATATATATAAATAAATATATATATATATTGATGGCATTCTACTATTTAATATTTCGAGGTGAATTTTTATAAGAAAGTCCCTTCCACTTAATTAAAAGACAATTTGAAAGAAAGCTGTCCAAGTGGACACACAATTGAATTGAGAAGTTGCAACGAGGAAATCGTTAAAGATGAAAGCACAGGGCACGATCAGCGACAGACACTAAGTACTTAACTAGTTACAACAACAAAGTCAAAAACACCAAGCTGTTTCTCAATATTACTCATAAAAATTCAGGCTAAATTCCAAAAATTAATTAAAAATATTCGTTATTATTTCTGTTATTATTAATCATAGAATGAATAGTATTTTTTATTTGAAATCAAGGTTTCGAGGTTTCACTTAAATACCTACTGTATATAGATAGAATAAAAACATTTCTTTCATAAATTTATTGCTATAATTTTTTGAATGTAATAGCCAATGTGGCAACCCTGTGCAGGACTAGCTGAAAAAAAAAAAAATCATAATTTATCGTTTATTTTTTTTATTAAAACTTAGAGAAATAACAATGAATAAACAAATATTAGTCCAAAAGTACCAGGTCATCCCAATTGTTTGTTTCATCCTCTAATCGAACCTAATTGCTGTTAATTTTCCGCAAGCTTTCATAGTGTTTAATTCAAACCGTGAGTATTTAATTTTTTCTACGAGAGGAACCACGTGTTAATGGAACCCTTAATTGTTAAACTTCTCAGAAGGGCATGAGGCGCTCGAGTTGCCTCAAATATCCTTTTTTAATCTTCGAGATTTTCCTTTTCATCTTCATTCCTGTACGACCCTAGCAATTATAATATAAATGCTGCATTTAGAATGCTTCACTGTTTCCTAGACTTGCTAATTTAAATATGTCTTGAAATAATATAATGACTATATAGGTAATAGGACTATAGTAGGTATATTTATATATAATATTAGGAATATTTATATATTAACTTAGGGATATATATAGTATATATATAGATAGTATATAACTAGTATATAATTTAATATACAAAAATAATTTATTTAAGCTACTGTTATATCTATCTTATAAACTTAATTTCGTCTGTTTTATACATATATAAACTAAATGTTTACAAACATCTAATTAAGCGTCTCAATTATTATTAATTATTAAACATATTATATGAAAAAGATTATATTAAAATCGTAAATAAGGATAATAAATTATCCAACTTACAAAATGATTTTTCAAATATCTCTTTCGAAAAATCTTCTTCTCTTTAATTTTATTTATCAATAATTGATTGGAATTTGATTGGTTGAAGTTTGAAGTTGAAGAAAAAAGTTGGAGAAACTTAACAGCGGTGGGTCGTTGGGGTGGGTCACACGTAGGAGGGAAAAACTAAGCGTCTTGAGTTGAAGAAGTATATGTTCATGTTTGATGAGATTTTCAATTATGATATGCAATCTTTTAATACACTGTATTTATTTATTTGCTTAATGGTAATAGTCCTCACACTCTTGGCATAATCAAGAGACTATCACAGGGCACTCAATTTATGGAAAAGTAAAAATGTTATAATTTGAATTACTTTTGTGTGTGTGTGAGTCGTAGGGTAAGCGTCCTCTCTCTAATATGAATCTTGTCAGACGAAATAGATCATTATATTTTTCTGAAATACGTGATCAGCTAGAGTTGCACGAGTGTTTCGATCATCTCTTAAGTGGAGTTTGAGGGTCTTCTGAGCCCGCATGAACCGATTTTAAGCGTTTCCTGATCGTCTCCATAGCCTGGATCGAGTGTCTCCTGATCGCATGAGCCGAGCTTGAGAGTTTCTTGATCGTTGAGTGAATGAACCCAGATCTTAGCATGAACAAAGCTTGAACGCCTCCTGATTATTGGTTGATCGAAGTTTTATCGTCGCTTGAACGGTACTCGAACGTCTTTAGACATAGAATGAGCTTAGCTTGAGCATCTTCTGATTGTCGCACGACGGTTATTGAAAAATAATTAGTATGATGACTACATTGCATTCAATACTCAATCTTAAAAACAAACCGCTACATACCCCCGTGCTATGCCCCTAGTAAAGACGCGCCTATATGTAATATATATTAATTATTTATATATTTATATATATTATATAATAATTAATATATATATATTATATATAAATATATTATAAAGGAGTATATATATTATATATAGAGTATAATATATTAATATATAATATATATATATTTAATATTGTTGGAGGGGATATGAGGGTGGAGAGAAGACTTAATATACGCATGATATAGGCCTGTGCTAGGTTATATACTCATATATTACCGTATATATTGATATTGAGATATATCTAGCACACATTATTAGGATGATCAATTTCACTATATATTTTGTAAGTGTAGAATTTACACACTCTATAGTTTGTACCGGTATCAGGATGATGGTTTAAGTACATTTTGTTATTTGAGTATTATGCGGAGCGATATGAAGGAAAACAATTTATAGTAACTTAATTATAACAATTATTAAGATTATTTATTATTTATCTTTAATCATTTTTTTATAGTTGAATATCACACAACATTTTATATCTACATATGTACTAATACTACTATAATATATATAAGAATCATCATAATTTATCAATCTGTGATTATACTAAAAATATATTATATATTAATTATATTTATTAATATGTATTATATTATATTATTATATTATTTATTTATATTATTATATATAATTATATTATTATTATATAATTATTATAATTAAAGTTTATTATTATTATATATTATATAATTTATTATATATTATATTATTATTATATTATTTATTATTATTATATTTAATTATATATATTATTATTATATTATGATTATTATATATAATTATTATTAGATATAAATTATATAAATTTATAAATTATTAATATAGTTAATTCTTAATTTGATAGTTATATATATATAGTATATATATATATATTTAATTTAATTATTTTATATTAATTTTAATAATATATTTATATAATAATTTATAATTATTATTATTTATATATATATTATATTATTATTATTTATTTATTTATTAATTATATTTACTTATATATTATTATTATTGATTGTCGTTGTATTGTGTGGTGATTGTGTTGCGTGCGCTGCGTGCAACTATAGAGGTCAGTCCAATGAATGAGTGACTATATTAAACATAAAGTGGTGTGAGGATGGTAGAGGTTAGTTAGCATAGTGTAATAATTTAAATTTGCGGATATGTTTGTGATACTAAATGATTGCATGAGGAATGATTAGCTTTTTGAATGTTTATTAATATTATTACTCGTTCCCATATGGAATTACATATAATAATGAGTGCGTCTAACTTTTATGGACACGGATTAAGGATGCAAATTATCAACCAGGACTCCAACGTAGAAATGAGTTAAAAAAAATTGTATCTGAATCTTTTACATTTTAAATCAGAACCCGAAAGGTTTATTTTCGTAATTCCAGTATTTTCATGAACTCTGCTACATGATGGTGTTTTGAATGGGAGATTTTTTTTGAGTGCTTGATAGGTCGATTGTGCATGCGTTGATTTAATTGTCTGGATAGCGGCTGTCAATGCGTTGACCCTAAATAATTTATAATATGTCTAGCTGATACTTATTGTTGAACCACTACACTTTCAATGATGACATTAAAAAATATAAATATTGTTGCCCATTTTATGTAATCTTCAGTATCCATAATAAATGAATAGTAATATTGAAACCACTTCAACCTAATCAGTTATATATGAACCAATACAGAATAATTTCTTTTCATCATATAAATTATATCTTTTATGACAAGTCTTGTTTCTGAAAAATACACGCACTAAATTAGGCCAACGAACAAGTTATACCAGAATAGAGTATATTTTTAAAGTTTAAGCTTAAATGTGGCATAAATAATAGAGAAAACATGAAAAGAGGGACATTACCTGAGGTTTTCACATAAGAACTTTGTAGTCATGTCTGGTGTATGTCGTGGGTGTGTGTGTGTGGCTGATGGTAGAGGGCTTATGCGCAATATATATAAACACATCGTATATTTTATTAATTAGCCTTAACCCATATAACTGAGAGGCCTTTCCGTGTTTTAATTGCTGATTATCATTATTTGTTTGTCATTCTATATGGACAACATTGCGCACACTCACAGCTTTTTCATTGCGAATTCAACACTGTTTGTCAGTTGGATTTTGTTCGACATGAAGGCAGAAAATATCTTATTTTTCTGTGAATATCCAGAAATGCATTACGGTTACGGGTTTTGTGACTAATGGTCGGGCTACTGCAAGAATGTATCGGGCACGATACTCTGATCGAGAACGCCATCCTGACTACAAAGTGTTTCAAAATGTATATCGGTGGTACATGAACACTTGAACAGTCGAAATCTCTGGCAATCTCCGGTGAGAAGGAAGACCTAGGCTTGAAATTGAAGATGAAATAATTGATATGGTCGCAAAATACCCATCAACAATGATCGTCGTATGTCGAGACATTCGAAACTTCCGAGGTTCATAGTATATCATATTTTAAAAATGACTCAATTGTATCTATATCATGTGCAACATGTCCAAGCACTTTTACCTGCTGACTAAGACAAAAGGTTGTAATTTTGCCGGGAAATGCTACGTCGAAACAGGGATTATATGTTTTGAGAAAAATTATATTTTAAGATAAAATTTATTGTTGAAAGCATACGAACGTATATCTTATCAAAAGAATGGATATTCAAATATACCATCAAAATTATTATTTATTATTTTTTTTTTTTTACAGATTGTTACACCTAACCACTTCAACTAGGGCATGAGCCCTATTCAATGGAGGGGGGTATGTATTGCACTACACACTCAGAGAGACATTATTACAACTAATGAAAACTAGGCAGATAGAAAACACAGACGCAGGCTTTAAAGTGAGCAGTTATAACATTTTAATTACTTTTTCCCTTTTAGCTATGGAGAAGATGATAACATATTCGAGAGATCGTGTGTATAACATGTCATGAGAGAGTAAAGGTGTAGAAGAAGAATTTCCACAGACCATAGATAGGATGGCGGATAAGAGAAGACAGCACAACTGAGATCAGTGGAAACTAGCTCTGTGTAATTTTTATGACCTATTAATACAAGACAAATGTACTTTATGAGCGCTGACACTATAGATCTTCACTTGTGTCTTGAAAAACGTAGGCGTCTGTTAAAGTGCTGTGTGGTACGTCGATAGTGGTAAGCTCTCCTACTTTGATGCTTAGCTACTTTGCTCTGTCTTTAATGCGGTTACTATATAATAAGAAAAGATTGAGGGACTAATAATGATAAAATATTCATCGTTATGAGTAAGTTGTAACGATATGTATCTCGGGAATAGACACAATCACATAACTCACTTACTATTAGAGCAGTCAACTTACTCACAGATAATGGAAGTCATGTAATATAGCCATTACTCTTTTGAGGCGCAAGACAATGAAGGATCAAAGCGAAGGTTCAATCTCGCCGAATATTATTACAAAGAGATTCAGTTAGGTTTACAAGGTACAGATGGAATAGCATATTCAAGAAGAATTAAATGATACACCAAAGGAAGAAAAGAAATAGAGCCAAGAAGCAAATAGCAGCAGACGAGGAGGAACTTTTCTCTATGGCGACTTACTTTATCGCGCTCCTAGAGGGTTAAACGAAGCGACGGACCACCGTTTAACACCCTTACATTACCCCTCTCTCCTGATTGCCGACAGTGGCCAAGAACCATTCCCTCAGTGACCGCTATCTATGTTTACATGTTGGCCATGTTATTCTAACTACGAACTGGTATCAACTCCCTGACCAACGCAAAACAGAGAAAAATTTCTCGCAAGACATAGTGCGCAAAAGAATGCTTGCTCTGGCTATTAATATAGAAATAGGAGAAGCGAGCCACAACAAGCGTATTAGTTTCAGTTTAAATCGAATAACGAGGTGTCTCCTGATTGGTAAAATTAAATGAAAATTTTATATTCCAGTATGCGATGCAGATATGATGGTTTAATGGAGAGCACGTCTTGTTATGCTTGAGTTTTTTGGAACACACTGTATGAGGAGTATGTTTGTAGAAATAAATAAAAGTCTTTGTTCTAATTCTGAGTATTTTTTTGAGAAAACATCGACCAAAATGAGATAAACTATATACCTAATAATGGAAATTTGGTTAAATACGTAATTAATATTTGTTAGCGGAACTAATAACTTATACTTGTCATATAATAATAGTATAATAAAAATTATTTAATAAATAACTGGTTCCGAATATACAAATTTATGAGTGTTTAAATATATATATTACCTTTTAAAATTACGGATAAATGAGTATAATATAAGAGAATTTATATAATATTAGTAATATAATATTCTGATCGTAAATATATTTGTTGGTTATATAAAAATCTCCAAACAATCTTTTGTAAACACAGAGTTCATTTACACAAAACTCTAAAAGTTTTTATACTTTGCCATGTTCAGATTATAAACATATATATATAGTTTATAGAAATATGACTTCAAAATGCTAAAGATTATTATATACCAAATTATCGCACACAGTCTCGTAAATAAATCTTTTCTTTATTAATACTTTTATTTATTATTGTTCATAATTATTTATCAGAGTGGGTGGGGACGCGGCCTATTAAATCTATCAGCGGAAGATTTTAACAATGAAGACTAGACTTTTGGAACGCATTCAACAATGACGAAAATACAATCGAGTAATTGTAAATGACCTCAGCCAAGCGCCCCTATAATTGCCCCCCCTATCCTGATACCTACTTAGCTAGGGACATACTAGTGCTAGTTCATAGCGCCTTTATGGCTATATTTTAATATATGTCCACATATACATCATAACTAGCGGTACTATGCTGACCTGAGCGACTTTTTACGCCGGCCTATATGAGTGTCTCGTTTATCGCATATATATATATAAATATTTATTTGCAACAATGCAATTATGAAATTGAAGGAGGTAACCTAATTTTATTACGAAGTAAAAATCATACTAATTTGATATTAAGATAGGTGTAATGTTAAAGAGCCTCAACATATAAAATATATATATAGCCTATATGAGATTAATCTAGCTATATTAAATTAACTATAAACGTCCCTCGCTTATCACTCTAATCATTGATCCTATTTAGTGCTTCACACTCATGTATTTTATACCCCCAGAAGGTCCAGTAACAACGTAGCGCTAGTCACTAAGATATTTGAAAAAATTTTAAAGAGCCATAAGTTGCCCAATGCATTTAATAATATAGTTTATAAAATCATTGTATAAGCTATAGAACTATATTATTAATAATATATATAAATTTATATATATAAATCATCTCTTATTAATTTATTATAATCACATAAAAACATCAAATCATAAACCTCTCACTATCTCATATATTTATTATTATACTATCACATTATATAAAATTTAGTTACCCATTATAAACTCTCATTAACTCACCCTAATATACTATTAATTACATCTTACCATATAATAACATTTACTCACGGACTCCTCACTTCACATCACAACTATATTAACATTAATATACCTAAACCTATATTAATCATTAAATCTCTCTATGCAAGTATAGATAAATCAATTGTAAAAATTATTAGAAATTATAGAAGACAATAAGATGAATTATAAATCAATCACATGGAGTTCTAAATAACAGGACATTGAATTGTTCTTTCACCCTTACTAAGAAGTCTTTACACGCATCACCTGGTCTTCCCTATACAAAGTAATCCTAGATGTTACCTCACCCACAGTAAATAGCAGCTGCTATGCCAACTAAACCACTTGTCTAAGTTCTAACTTTAAAGATCCTTACCCAATGGCAACGCAGACACAGCAGAATATTATTAGCTCATGTTTACATCAACTAGATATAGCACATACGCACGCAACTCACCACCACAAGAGGCATATAGCCCGCTCCTACTCCTCAAATCCGCCCATTTTTTAGTCTTAGCGGTCACCCACTAACAGCTCGTCCACGATCCGAATTATGATTTGTAACTCATGCAGCGATACGACTATAGAATACAGCGCGCAAACCATGATTTTATCGCTCAACCATCAGCAACACTAAGAGGAGACACTATACCAATACTCTTCACCATATACATATGATCCACTGCTCACAACATATACACTACTCACATATTACCACATCATGCAGCCAAACACGATAACCTCACGCCCCCACATCTCTCACTCCATACACTCTAACGCGCGTTATCAGAGCTAAAGCATATTATCAACTTCCCCGTTACCCTAAGAACTCACCATCAGAATAAGAACACACAAACCATAACTAGACTCTCTCTATCATTTCTACACATTATACTCGGACGTCTCATAATGATAAAACCCAACACATTCATACAATCACTACGAGCACACAACATATAGAGCATCCTCATTAACGGAGAATAAGTAAAAATTAGAAACTTCATTTGATAACTACAATCACATATTAATCTCTATTAAATGCAAGATATATATTTTAATCTGGATTCCAGAACATGTGGAAATTAGATACAACTATATCACATATAAATACTACTAATAATTAAAATATATTAAATATATACTATACATATATTATAATAATAAATAATTCACACTACACACTATAACACTCAATTAATATATATAAAACTAAATATATATAAACATACACATAAATAATAAATATATATTTGTAGACTACATCAAAACACGATCAATACTAATATATATACATACTCTAAACAATTCTATACATTATAATATGATACATAATAACAGCTACACCACAGAGCACAATCCGGTCAAAACTACAGCGGCTACTTACGACACACACAGATCGCATGTATCTCATCACTGCACAAAATCACAATATTATATACATATCCAAACAACACGAGGCTATAACAACACTCAAACTCAAAACCAACAAAACCCACCTATTCTATATTCCACACATCTAGCAATTCTCGACGCACACAAAATCTAAACTCAATTTAGACATATACTACAGCGGCTCTACAACTCTCAACGAGATCTCGTATCAGCAATATATATAATGAACATAATCTCAAGCCATCTTATATTCAACCTTGATAACCAACAGAGGTCTATTACAAATGTCAATTATATTAAGTAGAAACAGTATAACCAGCGATATACTGCTAACTAAAAAAATACCGCTGCACTCTGCATCCTAGAACCACTCTATTAGATTAATCATTGTTTCGCTTCTTAAATAAAACAACAGCAACCAGTTACTTAATTTACTAATGAGTCCTTAGAGAAGCCTCTCTATTACTAGATAATGATACAACTACTCAATGACATTTAATCTCGACACACTACATTGTATTTGATAATATCCTCCCAATAAACCAATAATAATAATAATAATAATGATAATGAATAAATAATAATATAATAATAATAATTAATACCAATAATGAAATAATCCCATCGATCAATAATCAACTAATTAACCACCATTGAGCTGCTTATCATTAATAATAAGTAATACGCTCACACACACACATAATCCCCTCCCCGTCAATATAAGGGATAAAATAAAATATATTAAATAATATCGATGTCACAAATAAATAATGAATAAATTTAAAAAAAAACTTGAATAATAAAATACATTAAATAATAATCAAAAGAGCAAAATATTGGACTATAAAATATAATTAATTGCGAACAATAATACATTATCAATATACAGTATCATTAAATTGTTACAAACGAGTTACTTTTAATAAATTCTGGTCTTCGAAAAATTTCATTATACCTGTAATTTATTATTATTATTGATTATATTTAGATTATTATTATTATTATTCATTAGTAATTATTAATTTCATGTATTAACAATGTTATCTATTATTATTATTAATTATTAATTATTATTGATATTATTGGTGGTAGTAAAGTCACGTCCAAATATTAAGACTAGCTATGTACCCTTCATCGTAATCTACTCGAAGCTGCTTGGCTGTGAGCACCCAAATTTACAACTATGTGCAATATTATCTACTACATCATCATACTATGATCAGAAGGTCACATCGGTCACAATAAGCTCTCTCAGATAATAACAGTTTACTACTCCTCTTCTGCCACTCATCCTCTCTAATCTCATCACCGAGAATCATCCACATCTCTCTCTATCAATTCTTAAAGGTAAGCTCGCGCTCCCATCGTTCTTCTCTCTGACATGTTAATGGGTTCTCTCTCTTTCTCATCCCAATATTCTTCTTTCAGTGTGGCTTATCTTCGACGAAACAACTTTGTGCCTAACAATCTGACAAGTGGTCCAATCCGGTCTACAGTCGTCTTATCCTGCCGAATTAGTCTACTGATTGTAAAAATTCATTGAATGCAACATAAAGCTTGTTAGGAATTGCATCTACTTAACCTTTATCATAACATTAAGCATAGCAACTACCAATCTACTGTAGTTGCTCATTTCATCTTATTTGTTTTCTAGAGTATATGCGCATATGAGAAATGTGTAGGATATACTACAAGAGTTACTTCTTCAGTCATACGAAACATCAGTGACAATCTCCTCCAGACACCACCTTTAGTAGTGTAGACTTGACTTTGTTCTTAAATTCCATTACCTTCACATCCATACGAGAAAGCGATTTACAACTTTGTCTCGGTCGTTATAGCCGCTAAAACAGATTTATACGCTACGAAACGTTACTCTGAAATATTCTCAAAGAGAATCTTCAGTGTTCTTCCTCACCACGAAACTCAGTTAACCAAGCAAAAGAAACGATCTCGCATACGAAAATAACACCATATTCAGGCCCTGCTCGTCATACCAGA
Source organism: Trachelipus rathkii (assembly GCA_015478945.1). Lineage (NCBI taxonomy): Eukaryota > Metazoa > Arthropoda > Malacostraca > Isopoda > Trachelipodidae > Trachelipus > Trachelipus rathkii. Next base: position 55,866 of record JABUQX010039695.1, read on the forward strand.
TAGTATGCTGTTTCCCGTTTTAACGGCTCGGACACCATGCTCCTTTGCAAGTAGTATAAAAAATTAAATGCATAACGCACCCTTTCCCTCACTGTTAAAGATCCCTTCCTGACAATTGGAAAAAAAAACGACATAGAAATCTGCTGATCACTGCCGACCTAAACTCAGATTAGAAATAGTTATGACTCATTTTTTCTACGGATCCTCTTGTCTTAGCCTGTTGTGGTGGCACAGTTTCTCATGGACGCCCGTTTCTCATAGAAGAGGAGAGGGGACAACCAAGTAAAAGAGATATTATACTATATATATCATATAATAAATATAATATATATACTATATAATAATAACTAATATAACACTATATAACAATTATACCATATAATATAAAACAAGAAATAAAGATATAAAATATTATAATATATATAAAAACAAATTATAATTATTATTATACTATATATACTTAATATATATTACACCGTTAAATAAACCATTAACCCTTAAATCCAATAAATAAAATATATTACTATTACTTATATACGAAACGAAGAATACTTTTAACTGCAAAAACATCATATCCTAAAAACACTATCATAATACTCCCGAACCTGTCAAAAAGACCCTTTTTATCGTTATGACATTCCCAAATACTTTGTATTATGATTTTGTGAAACTTCAAATGCATGCCCTGAGATGAGATAAGAAATTTTTGACTTACCTGCACCCACTTCTTGCAGCAAGATGATATATATATACATATAATAAAATATTAAATATATATACTACATATATAACTTAAATATAATAAGACTTAATATCCACCTATATAATACCTAATAAGAATATTATACTATAATACTACCATAAAAATCACATTACAAATACAAATAACATATAATTATACATATATTATAAAATACAACACTACTTGTATAACGTAAATACTCAAAAAACACGTACCACGAACAAATAATATAAACCGCTATTTATTAAAACGCAGCCTCAATAATAGATATCACTAAAAAGAAATCTAAAAACAATACTAACACTTGAGTGATCTCTTCACGCTATAACCCCAAGGTATTATGATTCCGGGCAAGTTAGTCAACAACACCTTAGCTTTCCAAAATAAAACATCAATAATGTGCGAGGGCCCGAGATCTAATCCTGGTAAGTTAAGAATCCTCTCAAGGAGTATTTTTATCAACTATACAAATATATATATAATATATATAATATTATTAATAATATATATATAGTAATATATATATATATATACATATAATATATATACTAATATATAATATATAAAAAACTATAAAACATAAACAATTAATAACTACATATAAAATAATATAAATATTAACCTATAAAATATAATATAATATACAATATAATAATAATATATCAAATATTAATAAATACTAAATATATATTACCAAATAACACAATATAAAATCAACCTATAAAAATAACTAAAGTATAAATGAAATCGAAATAAATAACATTATACATACGTTAAGAATGTTATATATACATAAAATGATATATTATAATATATCAATAAATAAATAATATATATTTACTTATAAAATAAAATATAAATAAAAATAATCTATCAAATTATTTTTTAAGAAC